>JAJKFJ010022537.1:0-160529 GCA_027382625.1 Tetmemena sp. SeJ-2015
TAAACAAAAAAAATATATTTTAATTAAATAAATACCCTTCAATGAATTTTAAATTAAATAAATGGCTTCTAAAATTTTTTATTAAAAGGAAATTTAATAATATAAATCTCTTTTTTAAGTTTAAAAAATATTTTTATAAAAATTTAATTAAAACATTTTTTGAATATTCTTAATTTAAATTGTCCGATGAAGTCTCAAAATTCTTAAACTAAAAAATTTCTTTTAATTAATATCTCAAGTTCGAGGGAATCTCAAAAACATTTTAGAATTCGTTATTTGGGGAAAATATTATCTTTTTCCAAGGTTTTAAAATTTGTCTTTCTATTTATTTAATAATCCCCATTAATTCTTAAAAATTTTTAAAAAAAAAAATAATCCGTTTTAAAAATTTTTAAAATGGGCCCAAAATTTTATTTTTTAAAAAATTTTTAAAATTTTTTTGGTTTTTTTTAAAAAAAAAATTTTCCCAAATTTTTTTTTAAAAATTTTTTTTTTAAAAAAAAAGGGTTTTTAAAAAAAAAAATTTTTTAAAAATTTTTTTTTAAAAATTTTTTTTAAAAATTTTAAAATTTTTTTTTCCCAAAAAATTTTCTTCTTTTTTTTAAAAAAAAAACCCCAAAAAGGGGGGGTTTTAAAAATTTTTGGGTTTTTTTTTTTTTTTAAAAAAATTTTTAAATTTTAAAAAAAAAAAAAATTTTTTTTTTGGGGTTCCCTTTTTTTGGGTTTAATTTTTTTAAAAAAAAAAAAAAAAATTTTTTTTAAAAAAATTTAAATTTTTTTAAAAAAAAAAAAAATTTTTTTTTTTTAAAAAATTTAAAAAAAAAAATTTTTTTAAAAAAAAAACCCCCAAAAAAAAAATTTTTTTTTTTTTTTAAAAAAATTAAAAAAAAATTTTAATTTTAAAAAATTTTAAAAAAAAAAAAATTTTTTTTTTAAAAAAAAAAGGTTTTTTTTTTTAAAATTTTTTTTTTTAAAAAAATTTTAAAATTTTTTTAAATTTAAAGGAAAAAAGGGGCCCCTTTTTTAAAAAAAAAACCCCCTTTTTTAAAAAATTTTTTTTTTTTTTTTTTTTTTTTTTTTTTTTTTTTAAAAATTTTTTTAAAACCAAAATTTGGGGGAAAATTTAAAAAACCCCTTTTTTTTTTTTTGGGTTTTTTTTCCCCAAAAAAAATTTTTAAAAAAAAAGGGGTTTTAAAGGTTTCCAAAAATTTTTTTTTTAAAAAGGGGGTTTTTTTTTAATTGGTAAAAAACCTTTTAAAAAAAATCAATTTTTTTTTTTTAAAAAAATTAAAAATTTTAAAAAAAAAAAATTTTTTTTTTTTTTTTTAAACCTTTTTTTTTTTTTAAAAAAAAAATTTTTTTTTAAAAAAAAATTTAATTTTTTAAAAATTTTTTTGGAATTAAAAAAATTTTTTTTTTTTTTTTTTAAAAAAATTTTTAAAAGGAAAAAAAATTTTTTTTTAAAAAAAAAAAAAAAAAAAAAAAAAACAATTTTTTTTTTTTTTTTTTTTTTTTAAAAATTTTTTAAAAATTAAAAAAAAAAAAAAAAAATTTTTTTTTTTTAAAATTTAAAAAAATTTTTTTTAAAAAAAAAAAATTTTTTTTTTAAAAATAAATTTTTTAAAAAAAAAAAAAAATTTTTTAAAAAAATTTTTTTTTAAAAATTCCAAAAGGGGGGGTTTGGTTTTTAAAGGGAAAATTTTTTTTTAAAAAAAAAAAAAAAATTTTTCCAAAACCCAAAAAGGGGTTTTTAAAAAAAGATGTATTCTGTGTTCTTCATATTCAGGAGGTTTTGTTTAGTGATAAGTTGCGTGATGCTGAGCAACTATTCAGGACTCTAATGCGTAATTTACATCTTGCTTGCTGAGCTCAATATGATTTACATCCTATATCACAGACCCTACTTAAAGACCAATCTAATTCAATCTTAAATTCAAATTCAACTTTATATCAAACTCAAATTCTTTTTTTTATTGATAAATTAAGGCTATAGATAGCAGAACAAACATTCTAGAGGTTTGTAATGAGATATCTATTCTCATAGAATTAAGAAATTAATTGAATAATTTGGTTTTGATTCTCAGTTTTTAAGCAAGCAAAATTATTCTTGCTGATAATTTTTCACGCAATTGACAGAATTTTTTAAAAGACTTATTTATTTTTTATCATTTGAGTTTTTTTTATTTTATAGAAAAATATTTTTTAATTTTTTAATTTGAAATTTCCATGAGGGTGATTGTTGTAAATTAAGACAGCCAAAATTTTTAAAAAATTGAAGGAGTTTAAAAGATTAAAAAATTTAATAAAAAGGTTAAAATCCTAGGAAAGAAAGGAAATTAGTCTCAGAAAGCTCTTGACATTCTTAAAACACTTCCATTTTTGGGGGTTAGGATTTTAAATGCCTTATAAATGAATTCAGTATTTTGTTATTTTGAAGAAGTTCCTATTGACTTAGATTACTAGAAAAGGGAGGGGGCTTTGGCTCAAATTTATGAAGAATTTGTAATGATGAATCGCTTCGATAATCCTTAATACACTTTCGATAAAAATTTCGCAAAAGATAGACTAAAACTAATTTATAAGTAGCAATAGAGACTTGATAAGTAGAAACAGTTTGCCTCAGACTAAAGTAGTGGACTATAAGAAGAGTAATTGGAAGATGAGGAATAAAAGAAAGGCGAAGAAAAGTTAATAAGTCTGGAGAGTGAAATGAACTACAACTGCGATACAAGATATGGTTCTTTTTATGATTACACAGGGCGGCCTTTTTAGGACACTGCCAAATTAGATACAAATAATCTTGCTCTATGATTTCATTAATACAAGATACATTATTAATCACAAGTTATTATTCAACCTTAATAAAAGTAGAGTTAATGATTATTGTAAATAATTATAGTCTTCATTTGAAGGACATTAATATTCCATTTCACTTTTTTAATTCAAAAGATTTTCACTAAGAAAATTTAGTTGTTGATTGAGAAGTTTATAATTGAGAATTAAATTTAGTTTTAAGTATTCTTCTTAATATACATATAACTCATGAATTGCAAAATTATTTCATTTTTAATTTTTTTTATCATAAAATATTTAATTTATGATGCTAGATGTTTATCACCCTTTTCACAACATGAAAATTCAATATTTATTTTTATATAATTTTTTCATGCTTTAAAATTATTAGAAAATAATGATATTTAAGAATTAGTTGCTTCTTTGGGGCAGTAGAAATTAACCTAATAATCCTAATTTGCAGCTTGCTCTTTGCCAAATTTAAGATTTGAAATGCTGTAATTTGCATTTTAGTAAATTTACAAATTGAAGATCATTTTTAAGGAGATAATTGAATTATAGCTGAAAATTTAATAAAAAGAGTTAAAATAGGTATTAATTTAAATAGAGTAAATGAGTAGCAGTTGAAGTGTGTCCAATATTTCGATTCAGCATAAAATTTCAAGAACTTTTTATCCTTGTAACTTTGTGTGGGAGTGCTCAGTCAAGAGTTATAAGCGACACAAGTTTAATGAAAATGATAAGATGATGATGAAGAATTTGTTAATCATATCTCACTGCTGAGATGTGATGAGGCGATGACTAAAGAAGAAACTCATATTAATTTTTTATATGTTATCGAACAAACTACAGATCAGGGGGAGAATCTGAGAATTCAACTAACACGAAGTTGCAACTCTCCATTTATAATTTTAATCAATCATAAATTTTAATTAAAATTCCTAGTACAATAAGGTACAATTTCAGCTTTGATGTATTTAATAAAGTTTCAGAAATTTATAATCAAAATTCACTTTAAAAATGTTTATTATTTGAGAAATTTCATCAAGATAATCTTGCACGATCAATCAATAATAAATGAGAAATATTTCGATAAAGTATTAGAGTTACTTCTCATTATCTAATGAACACTAATTTATAAATTAGACTTTTTATTTGCATTATAAAATTGAAATTTAATTAAAAAATTATTGAAAATACTCAAAATTTAATCAGTAAATAAAATGTACAACTTCAATTTTTCCATTTTAAAATTAAAAAAAAATAATTAAGAAGCGGAATTTTATTTAAAATGAGCAAATAAAAAGAGAATAATTATCGCTTTTTTAATTTTTACTAAAAATTAAATTTTCTTAAAGATATTATGTCTCAAATGCAATTAGATAGTTGCGAACATAATACAGCTGAGAATTTAATAAAAAAGAGAATTAAATTATATATTAAATTAAAATGGAATAAATTAACGGCAGTTGAAGTGTGTCCAATTTAAATGATAATTACACCATTCGATTCAGCATAAAATTCTAAGAACTTTTTATCCTTGCAACTTTTGTCTGGGAGCGCTCAGTAAAGAGTTATAAGCGACACAAGTTAAGATGAAAATGAAATGGAAGATGATGAAGAGTGTGTGAGTCATATCTCACTACTGAGAGGTGCTACAAAGATGATTAAAGAAGAAACTCATATTAATTTTTGATAAGCTATCGAACAAGCTGCAGATCAGGGGGTGAATCTGTGATTTAAACTGACCCAAAGTTGCAACTCTCCATTTATTATTTTAATCAATCACCGATTTTAATTAAAATTCCTACTATAGTACATATTTCTTCAAAGATTGTATATATTCACCCGTAATTTAATAAAAAATGTTGAGATAAATAATTTAATTTACAATTTAAAATATTAATTTCATGGATGATTTCTAAAACCTATTGCAAATCTTACCGATCCTCTTTTCAAGTTTTAAAAACACAGAGGTAAGTAAATCCATTGAGCTTGCTATCTAATTCTTAACATTCTTTTTGGGTTTAGCTCTAATTCTATTCAAATCGTAAGTAGAGTTTTTATTAAAATTGATTTTTTAATTTTCACTTTGACAAGATGAAACTCTTGATTGCAAAAAGTAATTATAGGATGAATATGAATAGATTAGAGGTGGTAGCAGAAGGTGAAATAAACTGTCAGGGAATTGATTTGGTCCTTCTCCTATTAATTTTTAAACTTAATTTAAATAAAAATGCACTAAGAAGATGAATCAGGCATGCAGGAGAACTCTATCTTTAGCTCATTCCTTTCACGATCTGAATTTAGAGGTCACTACAAGCACCCGGGGGACTTCTTCAAGAAAAGAGGATACTCTATTTGAGGAAGGACGCTATTCTAATCGCTCGCAGACTATCATGAGTTCTTTAAAGACTAGGGGGAGTTTGAGAATGTAAGCGAGGAAGCTCTATCAAACTGGTACTTTGCTTTCAAAATGGTTAAGGTCAGGCCTCTTATCTACAGGGCGTTTGCTGCAGCTTTCTACATTGACGAACTAGCCTATGACCTCAATTGCTACATCCTGCACATGGCGACAGCTGAATGCTAAAGAAGGAAAGGATACGCAAAGGCATTCTTGGCTGATGTGTAAGACTATCTGAAGTAGCAAGAGGTGGCGAACCACAGGAGTGTTGCCATAGTGTGTGGAGTAAGCGAAGATCCTTCCAGCTTACAGTTTTTCAAGTCTATGGGATTTGGATCCAAGCTCCTCCCAAGATACCGCTGTCTTGAATGGAACAGGAGGAGAGTACTTTGCAAATACATTGGTGGATATTGTATAGACGAATTACGTTTTTGTCCCACCCCAAATCGCACCACCACCCCAAATCGCACCAAATTAAATGCGAACTTTGACACGATCAAGTCTATTAAGAGTCATCCTAAGACAAGCTATGATAATGTGACCCTCATCAGAAAAGTCAAAACACCATAGAAGGCAGTTCAGTCTCGTGTAGGTGAGGAGATTGATGGGAGTTCTATCAATTCAGAGTCTGGCGATTTGGAAGAGAAGGAGGGTGATTTGAGTAGAGGAGAGAATATGTCAAGAAGGACAAGTAGCCTTAAGAAAATAAGGAGAGCTAGATCAAGCCCCAAGAATTTAGATAGAGCGAAAGGAAAGGCATTGAGAAAAGGAGGAGAGCGAAATCAAGATGATCAATACAATGGGAACCAGGAGAAGTCAAGTGAGCCAGAGGGAGGCCCTGTGAGCAAATGTGGTACATTCCATAAGCATTGCCGCTACGAAGGCTGCAGCACGCTGAAGGTGATCACTGGAAACCATTGGTACAGGCATGTCAAGGATCATTTAGAGACTGGGGTTTCTAGAGAAGAGATATCTTATGAGAGATGCAGTGGAGTTCATTGTGCTCTCTGTTCAGAGTGTAAGTGGAATTCTCTCAATAATGAACTGGGTCTGGCATTAATATGAAAGAGAACACTTTTGACATAAGTTGGTGCGATTTGGGGTGGTGGCGCGATTTGGGGTGGTCATTCTATCAAAGCCAGTTCATTCCAGCATGTATCAATCATTCGAGAGCATGAATCTCTGCATTCTCCTTCAAACATTGGTCTGATATATTATTTAGGGAGGGAGCAGAAGGTGAGCAGGCACGGGAAGCACAAACAGATCAGGTGCGAGGTCTGCCACAAGGTCAAAACATCGGAGAGCTTCAGTACACAGCACATTTCATCAGTCTGCAAAGCATGCTAAAGGATAGATGATGAAAAAGGAAAGCAGAAGGCTAAGAGACCCAGACTTACAAAGTGAGGACTGAAGAGAGGAGCTGGTCGTGTGAAGAGAAATAGAATGAATAGTTGGAGACCTCTATTGAATTGTATCGCGAGGAAGGCACTAAACCAATAAATATGCAGAGTAATTGCAGATAATAAGTAATTAATAATGAGGGGATGCTGTCTCCACTGAATAAATCTCTTTCTAATGCTAATATAATCAATTCCCTGACAGTTTATTTCACCTTCTGCTACCACCTCTAATCTATTCATATTCATCCTATATTCAATAGTAAATATTGAAATAAGAATAGCATATAATTAATTCTATAGGGGATGCTCTTAACTTACAAAAAAATGAAAGATATTTGAAGTGTTTGTTGATTATCAACTTTAAAGCAATGCGAGGGAAGCTAAACATAATGGAACAAAGTCAAACGATTTCTCAAAGAAAATAAAGTTCTTAGAAAACTGGAAATAGCTATAGAAATGCAAATCCAATGGTAATTCTGTTCACAATCATCTAATTGCATTTGAACAATAATAAAAAAATGTAATTTATAATTAGAATCATTCTATTACGAAATCAAAGAAATGTATTGAGAGAAAACAAATAATTTAATCACTATGCACTTTTTCACTATTTTTTTTTCTTCATAATTACAAAATCTCTTTATAGTTTAAGGCTTGAAAATATAAAACTGATTATTTCAGATTATTTACAATATGATTAAAGTCACCAATAGAGTTATCTTGTTGTTGTTAACCTTAGCTAGAATGGTGTTAACAGATACCAAATTCGACTACTGTGAAAATCAAATCACTCAAATAAAATAAGTTTTTAAAGACTATTATAACCTTTTACTCCAATTGGAGTATTTCCTTAGATAGATTCAACTAAACAGGCTATTATAACTTGTCTATAATATTTATATAATATGACAGCACTTGATAAAGCTTAATCTATGGAGGATATTATAAATAACTTAAAAAATAAATTTTTTGTTTAATTAATCCAAATTATATCTAATGAGATAAAAGTTCTCTGAAAAACTAGAAAGTATAATTTGCAAAATCTCATAATTGAAATTATATATCATAATTAATTTCTTTAAAAAATGATTATGTAATGGATAATATATTAAATAGAAATTATTTGATTTTTTAAAACTAATAAAATTAAGAATTAAAAGATTTTAAATTGATACTTTAAAGTTTATAAAAATAAATGAGTGTGAAACCTAAATGAAAAGTTATAAATTTAAGATATTTTGTACATAAATACTTTTAACAAAAATTTAGTTTTTTTTTATTTATAAAAGTATTTTTGGTAAAAGTATAATTATAGGCTAGGAGGCTTTAGAGATATTTTTATTAATTTTAATGCCTAAAATAATTAATTAATATTTTTAGCGTAAAGTAAAAGTCATGCACTAATAGAATATTATTCACAGAGATATAATACCTGAAAATACAACTTCCACTGCTTTCTTTCCTATGTATTTCACTTCCTACGATCTTCTATTTCTATTATATTCTTCACTATATTTGAGATTTATTATATTAATTTGATTAAAATAAATATTCAGAATCTCCATCGTTTATATAGGGATAATCTACATATAGAGGAAATTCATTTTTAATAGCTCAATATCTCAACAAAGGAAACTATATGTTCTAAAAATAAACAAAATAAAATTCATGAAAATTCAAAAAACAAGTGAAAAAAGAGATAAATTTACAACACTATTAAAAATAAGATTTTATCTCCTCTATATTTTGAAATTTTTTAAAGATCTTTATTTAAAATGTAGATGAGGGGAAAATACTTTACCTTTTTTTATTTTAAAAAAATATTGTTGTGCAATTTATTTTTCTTTAAGAATATTATAAAATGATTTCCTCTCTAAAATATATAAAGTGTCCAAAAAATATGATATTAACACTCTCTAACTATAGTTGATAATTTGATGTATAGTAAATTTATTTTATTTAAAAATTTTTAAATGCGCAGAGTAAATACGGTATAAGAATAATTTAACGGTTGGGAAAATATTTTTCATATTTATATTAAGATATACTATGATGATAACATATTAATTGATATTTAGTTTCTCTAACTTTCAAGGAGAAGAGAATTGGAACGATATGCTTAGCTTTTCTTACTTTATAGAATTAACATACTTTATAAAGCGATCTGGGTTTTTAATATAGGGAGAGCAATAATTATTCTAAAAAGAAATCAAATTTATTTAATTTAATCGGAACAAATACTTCTTCTTTTAGCATAAGCCTTTGCGCGATTTCTCTAAAGAATATATATCTAATTGATGGCAAGACTTCTATCGCTTTGATTGATTATGAAGACTTAATTCTAATAAATTATTTTATTTAATTTATAATCATAAATTTGTGTAATTTTTATACTTTTATAAAAACAAATTTCCTTCGCAGCAATATAATTGATAGTTTCATTATAAGAATTTACAGACAAATTATGAATAAATTAATTGAGCGTTTAATTATTTATGGCTGTGAATGAATTTAATTTATAAATGCTTAATTTTAAACTAATCTTCGACATTTAATTGTGTTTATTTAACTTTACACCTAGCAATATATATTGCAAAATTACTATTTTAACCTTGTTAAAATAGCAGAAATATTTATTTAAACGATACAAGGTAGGCATATTAAGAAGAGTATTGTTAACCATAGAAACTTATAGTTTAAGAATGACCCCAAAGTAATCGATACCATATTTAGCATAGATACAATCTTAATTAATTCAACCACTTCAGTCTTTTACATAAATTTATTATAGTATAAATTGAAAAAAAAGTCATTAAAATAAAGTCTAATCAAATTATAATTTAGGTCTTGGTCCACATAAGAGGTACTTTTCTGAATTTTTTTAAAATTCATTGAAATATAGCGGTAGGTGATTTACCTTCAAGCGAAGAAGTCTCATTATAATATTTATGAATAATTGTTTTTAAAAGAATATCTGGTAGTGTACAAATAATATAAGTTAATTTTATTTGTAATTCAATTTGAACTTAATTTATTAATTTTTTAATTCAAATTATGATACTACAAAAAGAATTAAAATTATTCTTTTTAAATTAAAAAATGGAAATACTTTCTTTTATATTCAATCATTTAGTTTTATTAGATAATTGATTTATAAAATACTTGAAAATAAATTTATTTAAGAACAACATTTTAGATTCAAGATTCATTTATTTTTATTGACAATTTATTTATAATGAAATAAATAAAAATTATTAAGAATTTATGAATTTATGAAATTAAATTAGAATAGTTACTTAAAATTAAAATTATCTATCATAATTTGAATACACTGAAGACTTGATGAACCATATGGCTTACTAGCTAAGCATTAAATAAATTATTATTAGCTAAGTTAAGGTGAAACAAGCATATTTAAATCGAGCAAGGTTATCCATTTGTAATTCATTTATATCATTAGGTTGTCCAAGAAACTTTTAATAAAATAAAATTTATTAATTTATGCATTTATTTTGTACTTAGAGTTTCTATTACGCCTCCCAATAACAACAAAATGATTATATAAATAAGCAAATAAAGTTTATTATATTATGGCTTGTACATCTATGCCTTAAGCTTTATTACACTTTCAAATAACAAGTAAGTTTAGCAATAATCCATCAAATAATTCTCCATATAGGTTCTATTACAAGTTCATTCAAGTCCCCTCATATCATCAAATTCAGTTTTCAAATTAAATTTACTTAAACTTGACTATCATCTTTATTTATTTTCACGGCAATGGATGCTGCTTTAAGCCCAGGTAAATTTAAGTTATTAATTAAAGATATTCAGATAGCACATATTCTATTACTGTTGCATCTAATATAGAATTTTAAAATTTATTATATTTATCTGTCACTTATAATTTTTATTACTATAACTTTCAATATAGAATTTATTTTTTCTAAATAGCTACAGCCAATATATAAAGAGATTTTGAATTAGTAATACTATTTCGGGGGGGACGGAAGTGCACCTCCCCTCCTTTCTATGGTCAAAATCACCCAAAAATCGTCCATTTAGGCCGAATGGCCCAAAATGCCAAAATTCAGAGTTTTTGGCCTTCGAAATTTCTTTGAGGGTCAAATTTTATGATTAATTTTCGAAAATACTCAAAATATTTTCAAGTCAAATTTACCATTAAAATAAAAGTCTTAAAATAATTTAGGGTAAATTTACTCTAAAAGTGAAATATATCCTTCAGTATTTATAAATATTGCAGTTATTCGATTTCCTCTCCAACTAAGAGATATATTTCCTCGAATATATGTACTCACTTAATAAGTATATGTAAGTTAAGTTTAAAATCAAGATAATTTCATCTATTGCAGTATTTGGTCTTTTACTCTGGCTTTAACAAAGAGAATGGCCCATTGATACTGTTTTATAAAAGATAGCATGCTTTATTTACTATTTTGACAATAGCATTTAAACTTCTTGGAACTTAATTGCAGAACTTGTCACACCTATTTTTTGATAATCATTTCTTAGGCTCACTATTTTAAAGAAGAATATTTAGACGTTCAAATCTGACTCAGTCATTAAAAGGAGATGGGGCCCCAAAAACAAGAAAGTATTCATCAAAATTAGACTTAATAACCTAAAAATAGATAATTTTTTGAAAAATTTGAAATCATAAAATTTCACCCTCAAGGAAATTTTGGAGGCCAAAAACTCTTAATTTTTTGACATTTTTTGCCGATTTCGGCCTAAATGGACAATTTTGGGGCGATTTTGGCCATATTTAGGGGGGAGGTGCACTTCCCTCCCTCCCCCCTGATTTCAATTGACAAAAACTATAAGTAATTTTGATTAATACTTTGTTAACTTTTTGGAAGAGTAATTTTATAACCGCATATTTTTATGTTTAAAATATTTTAAAAATAAAAATTTAAGGTTTTAAATAAACAAAATCAAATTTTATTAGATAGATTTCCTTTAAATAACATCTTAAAGTATTTTAAAAATTCTTTAAGCGTTCATAATTTAGCTTTAAAGTTTTAAGTTGTAAAATATAGGTAATTTAATTAAAGTTCATAATTTCATTTCTATAATAAATTAAATTATTTTTTATAATTATGAAGCATGCACTGGAAATAATTAACTGCCAACAAATCCTTCTAAATTATTATTTATAACAGAAATTAACATTTTTTTTATCTAGATATGAGACTACAGCAGGCGCAGATATTGTGATTGCAAAACAGCTTTCAAATATATAATGAAAAATATAGATTTTATTAGCCCAATATATATCAAGGTCTTCCAACTCTATTAAAACATTAAATAGTTAAATATTGTTGAGAATTAAATTATAATCGATGATTGGCAAAAATATATACAGAGAGCAGCAATTTCTTGGCAGCTTAAATGAATATTCATTTCTTAATCTGTTTCTTATTTGATAAAATATCAACAACAAAAAAATTAATATGTGTTTTTTCATAAACATTTCATTTTACTCTCTTAAGTCGCTTTTAACTCTTGACTGAGCGCTCACACGTAAAAGGTGCAAAGATAAAAAATATTAGAATTAAATGCTTATTCGAATAATGTAATTATCATTCAATATAGAGATAGTTCAACAGCCACCATTATTTTATTCCATTTTAATTCAATATATAATTTAACTTTATTTTTCATTGAATTTTCACCTGCATTTAATTGGATGCACTTCAACTTGCTAAATTATTTGCCATATTAATTTAAATATTATTCTCTTATCTATTAAATTTCCAGCTATAATACTAATAATGAGTATCTCTTTGAAGTTTTTTTGTTGATCATTAGTACAACTTTGGGTGCACATCCTTATTTATAAAGTAAACTAAGGTGTCCACCCATTAAGCACAAGATAATGATGATAGTTTGATTATGGTCTAAATCTAAAATATATTATAACTTTAATTTTCAAATGAAGTTAGAATTGGGTTTATGCAATCATGCTAACATCTTAAAAAGCTATTGAGATTCACAAGTATTCACTTGCAGACAACATAAGAAAATAACTATTTATTTTTAATTAAACAATCCTAGCGTAGAATATATATTAAGTTTAAATAATTAAATACGCCAAAAAGTATTCGGTATCAACACTTGACGCTCTTACAACTTATGTAAATATTGTACTCCTTGATTTAAAAACAAAATCATGCAAATTTAATTTATCATAGAAGTTTTTCTCATCTAAACATTACTATAATTATAATATGAGAGATAGAAAAATTATAAAATTGAGGATTAAAAACATCTTTAGAAGAATAAAAATCTCTAAAAACAATCAATTATGTATTTTTAATGATTAATTTGGAATAAAATTTTGACTAAGAGTTTTGAAGTTGCTTATTTAATACTTATTAAATGCAATTTTTGTTGGTTTTTCAAAAGATGATATTAAAAATTCTATATTTGGGTTTAAAAACCTAATCTTTATGAAATGCAAATCATAAATTATACGTTGATAGAAATGTTCCTTAATTTTACTACTCTTTTGCAGACTTGAAGTACCAATACAACCAAAATTATAATTATTTAACTCAAATAAATTTATTATAAGAGTCACACTTTTGAAAATAAAACGTATTATTCTAATGTTACTCACATTTAATTATGGACTAACTAGATAAACTTACCCCATCTAAAAATTAATTCTTTAATTTAAAAATATTGGTGGCATTTCTTCATAGAAATTATTAAACTTTATATTTTATACAACATCTTTTATTTCGATGAAAACTCCCAGCCCGCTTAAACTCAAATTTAAGTTAAATAATAGTTACTTAGCATTTATTACTTATATAATAATTATAAAAATGTAAGTTTACTTCTCCTCGTGGTTTGATGATGTGATAATTAAAATAATATTAGAGTCTTCTGATAGAAAATCAGAAGCAAAGTAGATGAAATACTATGCTAGTAGATAAATTATGGCTACTTATTAATTATTAATCTAATTTATAATTTTTTTGTAATGCGGCGACTACCAGTGCAATAAAGTTCACTCTGGGACTCTAACTTTGACTATAACTATTTCAAACCATGCCGTGACACAAGCTTTCTAACATTCAATTTTGTGCTATCGATATGATAATCCTCAAAATCTTCTAAAGTGACAAACTAGCGACTACACAGTAAATTCATGTTATCATTTGGAAATTAAAGCTTTAATAAGAAATAAATAATGAATGCAGAGTCATTTAAACAAGAACTTAATCATCTTGGTTGGCCTAAATAATTTTTCATACCCTTGGTGCACTAAAACTGCCTTCCTTTCATCTAAAAATTTTTCATCAAAAATACTAGAATTTTATAAATATAGCAAATGATTTTTGCTCTCTATACCTCTATACCCTCATTGTTTTTGAATTTTAATTCCCTCAGTATCAATAATATCTATAAATATGGCAAAAATTTTAATGAAAATGGGAATTAAGTTAAATAATTATTCAGGAGTTGTAGCTGTTAGATTTTGAAGTAGTTCACTTAATATAGAGCTTGTTCTTTCGCTTTTTAAAATTTTTGAGATTTTTTGATGTTCCCAAATTTTGAACAAAGAAATTACCCAAGGTTAAAAACTTATGAGAGGTACCCCCTCTAGTCCCCCTTTTGAAAAAGTTCAAGGATGAAAGTTTCTTAGAATTTAATTCTCTTTTTAAAATTTAAAAATTTTACTTAATGTAACCCAAATTTTATATCAATTAATTTATTTATTAATTCTCTTTTTTTATTAAATTTTCAGCTATATAGTGAAAGGTATTACTCTAAGATAAAACTCAAATGATTTATACACATCTCAAGGCTAAAGCACTGTTATCAATGAATGCGGAGCACTTTTCTACCTTTTATTAAAAAAGAAAATTATAAATTTATTTTCCTTATTGAAGAGAGTTAACTTACTATAAGAGATCTTTCTAATGTTCCTCTCCGCTAATTTAAATACTTCAATAATATCTTGAATTATTATTAAATTCCTTCAAAATATTTTCAGTAATTTAATCTTCCAGTTAAATGTATTTCATAATAAAAAATAAAAAATGTTAAATTTAGCGTCAGTTATGATTCATGTATTTTTTAAAAATTTGACTTCTCAGATTTCTAAATTGACCCTCGAAATTAAACCTTCTTCAGCCCTCTTGTGTTTGACGCTCCTGCTGCAAACTACGAGCTTTATCCTCCATTTATCGAATTAATTAAAACTTAATTTATCAATTACAATCGATAGAGTAATCTACATTATCTCCAAGGATAGCGAAAACTTAAACACAGCCAAGATAAGCTTTTAGCTTAAGCTCAATCCATAGCTTTTATTTATAAACTCATTATAAATAATATTTCATATCAATTAAGTCTGTTTAAATTACTTTTAGTGAATCAAAAATCTAATTTTTTTCTTTATAATTTTGAATTAACTTTTATGATTTAAAAGTGCTTTTAGAATTGCCTTCTTGCGTGAGATAAATAGTCGTGTTTAATTTTAAATAAATATTAGCTCTTATGAATTTATAAAGTGATAGATTTACTTCCTGGGGATGGATAAAATAACATAGCCACTGAGATAGAGTTAGCATTTAAATATTTTTCAATTGTTAGTGAGAGGCACGCCTAATTATCTGGTAGTCAACACAAGCAAAATTTATTTAGTTTAGCATTTCACAGAAGGTTCCGTAAAATAAAAATTTGAACTTAACTTTTTATTTCGTCTAAAACCTTTATCCAAAATCTTACTCTAATCTCAAGAGATTTAATATAACGAATATGCTTAAATTTAGATATCTTTGGAAGAATTAGTTAACCCTATAATTTCTAAATTATAGCTGCAACAAACATTCAAAAGCGTATAATTTTATTGAAAGAATCACTTAAATTCAACATTAACAATCCCA
Organism: Tetmemena sp. SeJ-2015; assembly: GCA_027382625.1. Lineage (NCBI taxonomy): Eukaryota > Ciliophora > Spirotrichea > Sporadotrichida > Oxytrichidae > Tetmemena > Tetmemena sp. SeJ-2015. Next base: position 15,522 of record JAJKFJ010022537.1, read on the forward strand.
GATGTTATGGTGAAGTGGTGAAGCTCTAAAAAAATAATGAAATTACTCATGCCCATCTATGACCAAGTATATGTATTGGGAGAATTCCATCTTCAAATTAACCTCCTTGTCTATAATTATTAGATTCTCGAAATTAATTATTTTTTATCGCTTAGCCTTCATATCCAAATGATTGCTATTTAGAGGTTAAAATTGCTCTCTCCAGGGTGGTTAATAACTATTAAATAGACTACGATGATGATCTCTTAACACTTTATCAAGATGCCAAAGTCATCTTTGTTTTCACTGTCTTATTTTAAATTTTTGTTGAGTGCTCTTAATCTAAATGTTTGGGCCGCTACACTTTTCAAGTGGACGCATTTATCCCTGGATATTGAATATATTGATTTTATTTCCTTATAATAATAAGCAGCTTGATCTTCTCAATAATTCAATCTATAAGTTGTCTAGAACTATTTATAATCTTTATTTTATATTGGGTTTAATTGATGAACAGGCCAGATTGTTTAGATGTGAATCTCTTGGCTCCAAGTGTTCCCAGTTACCTTGCTTCAATAGCTCAAACTCAAAACGGTTATCTCTTATACTCCGGCTTTCACTTCGACAACAGTTCCTGCAACTCAATCCTACAAATTAGACCAAGTTTAACAAACAAAGATGGCACGGTATTCGACACAAATTGCATAAGTCCCTCACTAGGCAGTGGATACATCACTAAACCAAAGTTATATTCGAAATTTAAGATATAAATAATTATAAGTGAAGTTTATTATACCACCTGGGTGCACAGTTAATCAAAACTATATACTCTGACTCAAAGCAGAAGCTTACACCGTAATAGATAAACAGATAGTCGTGTTTGTCACCAATTAAACTACTTTTAACTCATCATATATTTTAGTTAAATTTTATAATAAAAAGCTTTACACAGACTTCGTTGTTTATGTTTCAACGAATGATGGAAATTGCTCAGACAACTATCTTCGACCTAATTTTATTTTACCTCCCATTATTCACCAATTAAATTTAAATATATTTATATGCTTTTAGAGTTGCTATATTGAATAATTTTTGAAGTTATTTTTCAATTAAAATAATTTCAAACTAACAATTATTAATTAATTGTGATTTTAAGATTTTCTCTGCTATATTTTTACTTTAAAATTCATCAGAATATTATTCCATCATAGATATTTAATCTTTCAATAATACAGCTACTGCAAATTTCTTAACTTTTTACTATGATATTTACTCAAAGCAAAAACTTTTGACATTTTAATAAAATAAATGTATCATTTATAAAATAAACAGGTGTACGCTATTGGAGCGTTCTCATCCTCAAAACCTGATTTAAGTTTTTTATTAATTTTATAAAGTCTATAAGATGATAAGAAAGTTGGAATGAATTGTGTAAAAATAAATCTGAAATAGATGAAGATTCAAATCCATGCGAATTTTTACTGAAATCTACTAATAAAGAAAATAAAATATAGCAATCAAAATTCATGAACAATTTTCACTTAGATACCATTTAAACCAACACCGTAATTATTCTTGATTAAGGCCCCCAATGAAATTTCATAGTTTTTTTATAATGTTATAAATTGCTTTGAAGTCCTAAACATTTTAACCTGCATTGTGATAACTTTATTTATAATTAAAAATACATTCTTATTTGTATCCTTATGATCTTTTATATTTATTATATTGAAAATATTTCTCTCATCACATGCCATCTTACTTTTAATTATAATATTCTAACATTCAGGGGGGTAGTAAAAACTAATCAAATGCTATTAATCCATTGAAGAAGGTTATAATACCCCTGGGGGATAAATATATAGATTAGTTTGAAATTAGATTAAAGATTAGTAAGATAGGTTTTTCTTATTTTTACAACTCACGATCTAATTTACTTAATTAATTTTATAAATTATTTTGATTGCCCGACTGATTAGGTGAAGATTTACTTCTAGGAGTACTATCCTCTTCCCAGCAATGATTTCTAAATGACTGTAATAAACGGCAACTTGTAAATAGTGGTCAACCCTTCAAATATATTGTTTGCTGATGATCACGTCAGAGATTACTAATTCTATCTATATGTTGCTATTTATTATTTAGGGTTTAATCTTTCAAAATTGTGACTTAATTGAAAAAGGAAAAAAATTAAATTAAAAGGAAATAATCGTTATGTAAGTTAATAAACTAAAGTAATCGCCCAAAGAAATAAAGAGATATTTCGCGACCATAAAAGTAAAATACTATTTATTTCATTTTGAATGATGAAATAAATTAAATAGCTTTTGCAATAATAGTGAAAACAAGGCTTTGCGGGCTGAAGTCAGAGTGAATTTTCAATTATACGATTCGAGTAAATGCGAAATCTAAATAAAGTCTGGGTCTCCTAAATCGTACATTTATCCCGCATCTGGTGTTGCCAAATCGGTTTTATTCAGGAAGTCATAAAAAAAATATAATGATAATTAAAGTCTCTTAATCATTTTAAGTACTATTTGCAGGATCCTACGCTCTGTAGATACAGACACATAAAATAAAAGATGATATTGAGTAGTGGAGAATACTTGCCTTCTTTCATGACTTATGATAGGCAAATAGGGAACCTCAATATATAAACTTCGAACATCTATGATAAAAATATGCAACTCTCTTCCAATTTAAAATTAATACTAATTTTGATAAAAAAGAAATGATATAAGGACCTACAACATCATCATAGTAGGTACTTTGATTCCACCACTCTTAAAGAGCTTTACTTTTTCTTTGACAGTTTAATACTATGTCAAACCTAACACAGGTCCTCCAAAGTTCACTTCCTCTCTCCCTGGAATTGTGATTTTTGCAGGAACCACCTATGAGCTCATCTAAATACAATTATAAATTCATTAAGCTAGAGTTGCCCAAGTACAGCGACCCAGACAATAACAATATAGTGATATCAATAATTCATTCAGGAATACCAGGATTCCCATCTTTCATTATCCCTAGTCCAGATCTGACTACTCTGCACTTTGCCCCAAGGAAGCTGATGTCGGGACATACTCAGTCCTCTTCATACTTGCTGATCAAGATGAAAATGCAGAGTTTTTAAAATAGGTAGCTAAAGCTTATGGCTTAAACATCCCAGCATTTGTCTCAAATTTTTCATTCATTGCATTAAACGATTTATAAATTTCTCAAAGTAAAACGTATATGACATGTCGGTTATCATCAAATCATAAATCATAGCATACCTCATAAATTTCGTTTTATAAATCTACTAAAGAATATGAACAAAATTTATTGAACTCAGCAAACGCAAAAATAGAATACTCTGTTGAGAAGTTTACCTCTGATGGGGTTCTTTCAATATCCTTTAGCCAAACACTTATTCTCTTAGTCAAGGGGGGAAATAGTGTAACCCCAAATTACATAACAGTTGCCTTATTAATTTATCAATACTTTTATATAATTGCTTACTTATTGAAGCAAAACAGTGATGTCGTGTACAGTGGAATTTCTTGGACTTTTTAGTACTTTATTATTAACAAAATTAATTATTAATTATTAAATTATTGAAATATTTGCACTTGTAATAGCAACGTGCTCAAAATCAAGATAAACTTTTCAGCAGCTTAAAGGAGCGACATCGAATCAGACAATCTTCAATTATCTGTAAATTTTAAATAACCAAACTTATTCCTTTTAGGTCAAAATTTTGCAAAAATAATTTTTATTGATAAATTTTTAAATATAAATTGATCCGACTCTGTTTAAGTCTCTAAATTCTTCAACAATCAATCCAAAATTTACTCTGATTACTTAAATACCCTCTCAAGTTCAGAATGGTCAGGCTAATCGATAGTAACTTGTTGGTTCATTCAATTATCTTCAGGGAACTATGAGTTCTCTCCTATTCGGCAATTTGATCTTAAATATAGTGCTTTCAAGTTCACTTTAACTCATATGGGGCACCATCAATACGCTTTAGATAGCAGTTTAACATAAAATATCCAAACTTGTTAATAGATTTAAAAGATTATTGGTTTTTAGATTAAAACTAAGGAGTTTTTACTAAAATCTAAAAATAGAAATTTTCTTATTAAATCTATTTTATGATAACTTAATTTAAAAGCAGTTTTAATAGCTCTGTTGAACTTGAAAATTCCCGGAAACACGCTTTTCTTCTTTTAAATGGTTGCTCAAATATCTTCTTTCCAGATTTTACCAGTGGATGAATATGTGAACTACTTTTTTGATTTCTCAGACTCTGATCCCATTCAATTTAATATTTTAAACTATTTAAAGTTTTAAGTTTTTACAAATTTAATTAACGAAAACTTTGACTCTCTTGATATCTTTACATTCTAATAACTTTTTGGATAATTTCTTAACTAACCAAAGCTACTCAAACTCAAGTTTATTGCTAAATCTAAATACTATCTTGGTCATTACAATGGTAAAAGAATAACTTTTGTTAAAATCTTCTCTATTAGGTAACTTGCACCTCTGCAGTAACTTTGTTGATAATTTACGAGTTCGCAAAATAGCATCGGAGGTACTTTTTTCATAAATTATCTAAAATGTGCCTATAGGTTACTGAAGAAAATCTAGCCAATCTATGACGACTATTTCTACAACTTCTTGATCAGATTCGTATTTGAAGGATATATAGAACTTACCCTCAGCTCTCTCTTAAATAAAAAATTCTTAAATATCCCCTTTAAAATATATTAAATGTCCTGAACGTAAGAAACTTTAGGAGCTAACGTTTTTAGCTGCAATTCTTTACTGGTGGTGATCAGACATCCTCTTGCATGTCTGTTTTTATCTTGGGTGTTTGTTTGGTATTTCCAATGTGGGCATCTCTCTTTATAATATGCAATTCCAATAACATAAAGTACGATGAAAGAGAATACTTTGAGAAACACTTTGGTTCTCTATTTGAATCTCTCAGGAAAATCACTTTCACAATCAATTTAATGAGTGGAATATATATTAGTAAATTAAATTGATTGGGGTAGCAAATGTATTCTGTGTTCTTCATCTTTAGAAGATTTTGTTTGGTAATAAGTAGCGTGATGCTGAGCGACTATTCAGGACTCTAATGCGTAATTTACATATTGCTTGCTGAGCTAAATATGATCTACATCTTATATCACAGACCCTACTTAAAGCACATTCATTTAATATAAGTTTAAAATATATCTTGCCACTTGATTAATCTTTTTTTTATCTTGAATAAAATTTATTTAGACTATAGAATAAAGGACTAACATTCTAGAGGTTTGTAATGAAATATCCATTCTCATAGAATTTCTATTAGAAATTTAATGAGTTTTCTTTGATTCTCAGTTGTGGCTATATGCTTTATCATTATATTTATCTTAACCTATGCTGATAGTGTTCACAGACTTTGTTGACCAGCAAGACTTTAAAGACATAGTGGGATATGCTATTGTGGGCATCATTTTAGCATTTTTATTATTAAATAAATGATTTTAATTTGCTTTAACTTTCTGGTTAATTTCTCAGTCATGGTGTTTGACTTCGCAGTTAAACTTAAGTTTACAGTTCTCAAAAATAATTTAACTTAAATATAATTCGAAGATCGATTTAAAGATTGAGAATAATCCTTGAAAAAAGGAGAAAGGTGAAGAAAGATATACTCTAAATGCTTTATAAAGACTAAGGGAATAACTCTTAGCGGCCTCTTGATAATTCTAAGAATATCTCCTTCTAAGGGGATTAGGATTTTAAATTTCATAAGTAGCTAATTTTAAAAAAAATTATTTTGAAGAAGTTCCTATTGACTTAGATTACTAGAAAAGAGAGGGATATTTGGTTCAGGTCCATGCACAATTTGTGAAGATGAATCAATTAGAGAATCCGCAATACGCTTTCGATCCCAATTTCGCCAAAGATAGACTCAAGCTGATTTATAAGGAGCAGTAGCGACTAGAATAAAATAAGCAATTAACTAATAAGAACAATTCACCATAGGAATAGCTTTTGGAAGAGGAGGAATCAAAGCAAGGAGAAGAAATCTTAATAAGTCTTGAGAGTTAGATGAACTACAATTGTGATACAAGATATGGTTCTTTTTATGATAACTTCAGGCCGATCTTTTTAAGAAACTGCAAAATTTGTTCCTGATGATCTTACTCAATGATTATCATTGCCCTGAGAAATATTATTTCTCACAAATATTTATTCAATCTTTAACAAAATTATGGCGATGTTTTTAAACATTAAAATATTGAATTTAAAGACTTCAAATATTTCATTTTCATTTTTTAAATTAAAATTTCTCACTTGAGTAATTTGATTGTTGTTTGCAAAGTTTATACTTTAGATTGAAATTATACTTCAAAAGTTTGCTTTACATTATGTAAAATTTATTACGTACCTCTTTTAGGTAATCTAGAGAGGACTGACTACAAAACTAGGAGGATAATATTAACAAGCTTGGGGATTATGACAGGTAATTTATGGGCTCTATATATTAACTTTTGAGGAGCTTATAACGAATTATTCAGTTCAAAACCAACATTATGGAGTAATTTATAATTCTAAATCAAATTTGTTCAATAAAAATAACCAATAAAGAGATCAAGTGCCTCAAATTTTATTGCTATATCAGTCTCTTTGAGCTCTGAAATCTCTCTTAAAATCCCTCGTTTTAAGTTGTTTTCTTAAGATAGGGTAAACAGTTAGTGCCTAAATTTAAAGTTTAAACATTTGATGTTTGAAAACCTTATAATAAATTCGAGATAACTCTTAATTTTTATTTGATGTTAGGCTTAAAAATAGATTTAAACGAGAAATTTTAAAAATTATCTCTGTCCTCGAAATACTAATATAGGAACAAATTTGAGGCTTTAGATATCTAAATCAGCTATTTTAATGTAAGAATTCCATTTAAGAGTAAAAATAGTCCCTAAGGATGGTTCTTTTTAACAGTATAGATCTTTAAAACTTTACTTTTCAGGAAAGGGTCCCTGCTATCTTTAAAATTTTATTGGGATTAAGGGCTTATTTTATATTTTTAAATATTTTTAGTATTTTTAAATTAAAGATCACGCGTGATAATTTGTAAGGTTTTATTAAGATCTTATTTTATTTGATTGAGATTTTAATTTATGATATTCTTTTGTTAAAAAATCTAGTATTTTCTGAAATAAAACTCAGTCGATACTCTTTAGTTTATTAATTATCATTAACCCTATTCAATCAAATAGACATTCTCCCATTGCACAACATGTAAATTCAATATTTATTTTTATAAATGTTTCATATTTGCAAAAAAAGAGCAAAAAAAACAAATTATAGTACAACATAGGTATTAATTAAAATCTAAAGATAATAAATTGAGTAGTGTAATTTAGGAGCAGTTAAAATGGGAAAAGTACTTAAAGCTGTATCTTGTTCTATATTCAATAAAAAATTTGATATAAATTCTTCTTTTTTTATCTTTATTAAATTTTTGAGGATAAAAATATGATTAACGCTTTTTTTTTCTTCTTATTGCAGTATTAATAAAGACATACTCACTTTAAATCTGAAACTGATCAATTCAAATATATTTTTAATTTATAATTGAGAGCATAATTCTATTTTAAGATTCTTAGCTGATAGCAATAAATTAGTCTCAAATTTTTCTTATAATTAAATTTTAAAGAAATTGATATTTAGATTTTTAATTATTTAAATTGGTAAGGAAAAATTAGGATTTTTTCTTTTATTTAGTCTAATTTTTCAAATTTTTTTGAAATATAAAATAATCCGATTGAATAGAGAAAAAAATATTAACAAGAATTAGTTTTTACTAAACTTATCGTGAAATAATATCTTTTGATTAGTTTCCCCATTTAAATATGATTGCTTATTCTCTATTTGAGATATTTTTATCCACTCTATATTTGGCTTATTCAATTTAAAATGAACATGAACTAAAATAAAAGAAATAATTGAGAATTATATACAAACAATTAAATACATATTCACTTTTTTACATTATTTCTCTTCAGAAATACAAAATCTCTTTATAAACTTAAGCCTTTTAAAAAATAAAACGGGTAATATCAGATTATTTACAAAATGATTCTTCCCATGAATAGAATTCTCTTAGCGGCAATAACTTTGCTAAGAATGGTGTTAACAGATACCAAATTTGACTACTGTGAAAATCAAATAACTAAAAAATATAAATGAATTTGTAAAGTATTTTATCTTTTAACTCCTATTGGAGTATTTCCACAGATAGACTCAACTAAACAGGCTATTATAACTTGTCTCTAATATTTATATAATATGAGATCACTTGATAAAGCTTAATCTATGGAGGATATTCTCAAAACTTTTAATTGCTAAATAATCATCTATCAATTAATTCAGATTTTAATCTTATTTTAATATACAAAATTTTAACTATTAAAGTAAAAGTTTTAAATTGAGATATAGATTCACTGAATTACTTAGTGCTTTATCATTCAATGAATGAAACTTTTTAAATATTAAAGTTTTAATATTAAATGAATAATTATTCAATTTGTAAGCTAATCTAAATTTTTTTTAAAAAAATGGATGTAATTTTTATAGAGTAGACTATATAATTATAAGCAAAAGGTTTTTTTTTCAAATTTAAAGAAATAAATATCTTTTTGTCTTTGATCTCTTAAATCTTTTAAACCGAAATCTTTTTTCATATATCATTTTTACTTATTTGCGTATTTATATCAAGATATAAAAATAAATTTATTTTCATGGATATTCTGAATCAACATCATTCTTATAGGGAGATTATACGTCTCAAGGGAACTCATTTTTAATAGCTTAATATCTAGACAAGGGAAACTATATGTTCTAAAAATAAACAAAATAAAATACGAGAGATAAATTTTTAATTACTTATACGCTTTTTTATTTATGAAAATAAATTTTTCTTATAAATCTCTTATAAAATATTTTATTTTTTTTCCTTAAGAATTCTGGTAATTAATATTTTTAAATGCATTTAAAAGAAATATGTTTATTAAAATATTAAGGATCACTTAATATACTCTAACTACTGTTTAGAATTTATAAAAAAATAAATAATTTTGGCTAAAAATAATTAAAATGTAAAATATGTTGCAGTAGTTGAATCATTAAGGGTTTGGAAATGTTTAATTTGTATTTTTCTTCAGAAATTCTATGCTAATTCTAGTTGAAAATTTATATATAAAATAGACTAACTTTTATAATGAACTTATAGAGGCAAATTTTAGATTTTACCTGCAGATATTTTCTAGTTATTTTTTTTTTATTTATCAAATTTATAATTTAATTTAATAGCTTAGGAATAATAAATCTAAAAAGAAATCAAAATTAATATATTTAATCGGAACGGTATCTAGTCCATTTGCTATAAGTCTATGTGCGATTTCTCAAAATTATATATTTCTAATTGATTATGGTATCTCAATCGCAATAATTGCTTATGAAGACTTAATTCAAATAAATTATTTTATTTATGATAATAAAATTTAGATTTTTTAACCTCCACAATAATAAATTCAAGATAGATTTTATCACCTTTAAATTATTTATGACAACCATATTAAGAATAGGTATGTTATAATATAATGAGAATAAATCATTTTATATAATTTATAATAATTTCTCTATAAAATTTAATTGAAATTAATCATCTCTATTTATTTAAGTTAATTATTTTTTGACTTTAGCTACAAGCAGATATATTATTAATTTAGAATAAATTTCAAATTATAAAAACGCAATTATTTTATCAATATTAGGTATATTAAGTCATTTGCTAATCGTAGCAACTTATAGTTTAAGAATGACCCAAAAAGTGTAAATAAGGTATTCAGCATAGATACTATGAAGATAGATTCAAACAATAAGGTCTAAATTTAAAATGGGAAATTATAATTTTGTATCAGCTCAATTAAAATTAAGGTATTGGTTCATTTAAGAGGTAAGGTTTCAGAATTATTTTTATTCAGAAATCTTTTAGCTTCCTCAAATTTGCCATCAGACGAAGATAAATTATTTATTTAAAAGAGTATCTGGTAGTGTACAAATAATATCGCATTAATTATAATTTTAAAATAAAAGGAAATTTTTCGTTATTTTAAAAATAATATTACTGTGAACAAATAAATATTTTAGAATATATTTTTTAAAAAAAGGTATTTTTATCTTTATCCTTATAAGATGATACGCACTTAGTATCTTATTTAATCTAGGTTAAAAGTCAAATAGGATATGAATTCTACCAAGAATTATTGATAATATTTTTAATGCACATAATTTTATGACTAGATTAAATATTAAGTTTATTTCTTCTTTTAAATAATTTCCCAAATATTCATAATTGATTTCTTCTCAAATGAATATTAAAATAAATTAGAGATTATAATTGATAATTTAAATAAATACACTGAAGACTTGACTAGTCATTTTGTTTACTAGCTAAGCATTAAAATAAATTTTACTTACGCTAAGTTCAGGTGAAACAAGCATTTTTAAAGCGGGCAAGGTTAGCAAATTTTAATTTAAGAACATCATTAGGCTGTTCAAGAAACTTTTTTATTTTAAATTTTTAGCATGCTTTCATTTTTTATAACTTATAATTTCTACTTCGCCTCATAAGTAACCTTAAATGGTTATATAAATTGCAAAATATTATTAATTTAAATGGCAAGTTCACCTACTCTTTAAGTTTTGTTTCACTTTACAATTCATAGTAAGTTTAAGCAATAATCTTAAGCATTTAATAAATTCTCCCTATAGTTTCTATTATAACTACATTCAAGTAACCACATAATCAAATTCTGTTTTCTATAAATATAAATTTAGAAGGACTTGAATATCATATTTTATTATTTTCACGGCACTAGATGCTGCTTTAAGCCCAGGTAAATTCACATTATTCATTAAAGATATTAAGATAGCACATATTCTATTACTGTTGCATAAAAACCTAATCAATATTTTATTATTATCTCATTAAATTAAAATATTTAATTTTAGCTTAATTGGTAGGAATTTCTAAGTTATAAAATGATTTTCTTGGAGAAAGATAATTAAATAATTTCATTTTAGTATTTTCGATTACTTTCTCTGGATTTCAATCTCAATTTGCCTTAATATAACGATAATAAAGATCAGAGTTTATTATTTCTGAGCCAGTGGTTTTAATTGAAATGAATTTGGAAATATAAATGTTTGTCAACTGATATAGACAGTTCTTCAATAATTTTACAGATTTATTTTTTTTTTATTAAATTAAAAAGATTATACAAATTATTTTGGGAATCACGAAAGTTTAAAAAGGGAAAAACAAATTTAAATTTTATAATTTTAAAATATAATATTTATTTTGGTAGCATGTACTGGATTTAATTACTACCAACAGATCAAACTAGATGTACAAAAAAATTTATTTTAATATAGATATGAGCGTTCAGGAGGCACTGATATTGTGATTGCAAAACAGCTTTAATATAATCTGGAATGCTAAAATATTTTTAAATGAGCTATCTCCATTTGTTGATTTCCCTACTCTTAGGAAATAAATTATTTAAATTAAAACACATGAATAATTTGTATCTCTTCAAGGTTATTCATTTTCTCATTCATACTAATTTGGCTGCACGCAAAGTGTATTTTTTATTTTAAAGCAAATAATGATAGCCAATCATAACTCTGATGCTAGTGATGATGGATTGAGAATTGTATAAACCAAAATATATTCTAGTTTTATTCACAAATTGTGTTTAATAGAGTTTACACAATCATTCTAACTGTTTAAAGAGCAATTGAGATCCACAAGTTCTTTCTGGGAAGTAACATAAAATCAAAATATATTAATTAAATTAACACTCCTAGTTTGAAATTTATTTAAAATTTAAATACGCCAAAAAGTATTAAGCAACTACTCTTGATATTTATACAACATATCTAAATGTTGTCCTTCTTGATTAAAAATTATAAATTAAGTTCATCATAATGGCTTTTTAAGAATGTAGAATTATTTGATAAAACATTCTAATATATAATAGGTAATGGTTAAGATTTGAATAAAAAATGGAGACTGAGATTCTTAATAAAATCCTTTTTTATTCATGGCATATTTCTATTCTTGGATTTAATACTTATTCAATTGAGACGTAAAACTATAAGTATCAGTAGAAGGGAAAAAAATTTCCTTTTTTATCAAAAAAATTTATAAATTTGATTTTTTTCCCTAATTTTTATACCATTTGAAACTTGAAAGTACTAGTAAAAAAACAAATAAAAATTCACAAATTTTACTAATTTTAAAGGGCTTGATTTGAAAAAATTTTTTTAAAAATTAATTTGCTTTTTATTTACGTTATCTATTATCTACTACTTTACCCCTTGTGTTTTAAAGGAAAAGCCTGGGGAAAAAAGTCCTTTTGGAGACAAAAAGGGCTAAATTGGGAAAAAAAGGGCGAAATAGTTTATTTCCCTTTTGGGGTTTTATTTTCTGCCCCCTTTGCCCCTGTAAGGAGTTAACTGGATTTAATGGGGGCAGGTGCCAATTGTTCAAAAAATGCAACCCCCTATTTTTTTAGCCTCAGAATTTGAGGATTAAAAACCGGTCAACCCAAAGGAAAATTCTTTTTCCGTTTCTTTAAAGTTTGGGAGCATTAAAAGAAAAATTGGGGGGGGTTTTAAATAAATTTAATAAAAATCATTGGGTTTTTGAAACCCGGAAAATATACTTCTTATATAAAAATTTAAAAAGTTAAATAGTTGCTTTATTTAAAATTTCTTAAAAGCAAAAAACTTAAAATTTTTTGAGTATAAAAAGGGAAAAAAAAACTTTTTTGAAAGGAAGCTCTAAATTAGAACAAAGGGTTTTTAAAATTAATTAAAAGTTGAATTTTTATAAAACTTTTTTTTTAAATTAATTGGGTTTAAAAATGTCATTAATTAAAAACTTTTCCCCGCGGGGGGTTCAACGACCTCCTTTCCCCTTTCATTAATCAATCAATAGTAGAAATTCCCATTGAGCGGGGCGAAGTCTGATTAATGATTTGGAGGACGGCCCCTTTTCAAACCCCCCGGGGTTAAAAGTTTTTAATTTAAGACAGTTAACCTAATTAATTTTAAAAAAAAGTGATTTATAACATTTTCCAATTTTTTATTAATTTCAAAAACCATTTTTTCTCAGATATTATACTCCATCTCTAAAAAAAAGTTTTTTTTTTCTTTATACTCAAAAAATTTTTAAGTTTTTTAGCTTTTAAAAAATAAATAAACAACTATTTAACTTTTAAGTTTTTAAAAGAAGTTTTATTTTCAGGTTTCAAATCTCTGTAGATTTTTATTCATTTAAATTTTTTTTCAAACCCTAGCAATATGGGTATCAGTGAAACTATTTAAAGGCGAGGAAAAAAGATCCTGTTGATTTTGGGTTTTAAACCCCCAATTTTTGAGGCTAAAAAAAATTGGGGTTGATTTATGAACAATTGGCACCTTTTCCAAATTAAATCCCTTAACTCCCTCAGGGAGCAATAAGGGGTCAACCAATAAAGTCCCGCTAATTTTGCAAGCGCTTTCCAATGAGCCCTAGATGTCCCAAAATGGACACTTTTCTCAAATGCCAGGAAATCATGATTTTACCCAAAGGGTAAAGAGAAGATAATAGAAACGTAAAATAACACAAAAAAATTTTTAAAAAAATTTTTTCTAAATCAAGCTTAAATTAGTAAAATTAAATTAATTAAAAAATTTTAAAATAATGTTTTAAAATGCAAGTGCTATTCTATTTAAAGTTTTTTTTTAAAAAACTTTTTCCTTTTTAAAAAAATTTTAAAATTTTTTAAAAAAAATTAATTTTTGATTAATAAAATCTTTTTTCAAGAAAATGACCAGCCTGCTTAAACTGAAATTGAATTTATGTACTCAATTATTTAATTTAATCTTATTTATGTTTTTAATTAATGTATCCTATTTTAGGTAACAATTAGCTCTATTTTTATTCGAAAAAAGATTGTTTTTTATCTTAAATAAGTTTACTTCTCAAAGTGGTTTGATGATGTGAAGGTTAAAAAATAATCATTTTATTATGTAATTAAATCTTTGAAACCCAAACAAATTTGGTTAAACCATTTTCTCTAAAAATTTTTTTTAATAAAAAAAATTTAGTTTTATTTTTTTGTGTATAAAATTACAAAGAGACTTTTTTTTTCCCCTGGAATTTTTAAAAAAATCTTAAAATTTAAAGTTACATCTACTCAAATACTCATTTAAAAATTAAAAAGAAAACTTTCATAAAGTTTAGAGTTTATAATTCATGTACATTTATTAAAATTTGACTTCTCAGATTTCTAAATTGATCCTCGGAATGAAACCTACTTCAGCCCTCTTGTGTTTGACGCTCCTGCTGCAAACTACGAGCTTTATCCGCCTTTTATCGAGTTAAATTAAACTGAATATATATTAAACAATCGATAGAGTAAACTACGTTATTTCAAGAGACATCCAAAACAAAAACACAACAAAGGTACGTTTTGAGCTCAAGCTCAGTCCAAAGCTTTTATTTATAAATTCATAATTTAACTAGCTAAAGAAAACACTTCGAGTTAATTAAAGAGATTTATAATTAATACTAATAGTTTGATTAATAAGAAAAGCTTGCAGAGTTATCTTCTTGCTTAAGTGCGATAGTAGTGTTTAAAATAAAATATTTGAGTTAATGAAATTAGAAAGAGTTTGACTTACTTCCTGGATATATCGACACTAATATAACCACTGAAATAGAGATAGTAGGGAAAAAATTTTATTTTATAGTAAGAGGCGTACCTAGGTATCTGGATGTCAGCGCAAGCAATTTTTATATTTTATAGCATTTCGTAGAAGGTGCAACCAACCTCAACGTAATAAAAGTAATATTATGGTTCAATTTTTATCGTCTAAAACCCATGTCCAAAACCTTAAGCTAATCTCAAGAGATTTAATATGAAAGATATGTTTAAATTTTAGATATCTTTGGGTGAATAAGTTAACCCTATAATTTCTAAATTATAGCTGCATCAAACATTAGAAAACTCATATTTTTATTGAAAGTATAACTTGCCTGTTTTAAACATTTTCAACCCAGAATGCTATGATGATGTGGTGTAGCTCTAAAATTATAAATAAATTAGTCATGCCCATCTTCGACCAAGTATATGTATTGGGAGATTTCTTACTTCAAATAAACCTCCTTGTCTATAATGATTTAATTTTTCAATTTATTTTTTATCTCTTGGCCTCAGGCTCCAAATATTTGCTGGACCGAGGTAAAAATTGCTCTCTCAAGAGTAGTGAATGGCTATTAAATGGATTACGATGATGACCTCTTAACACTTTATCAAGATGCTAAATGCATCTATGTTTTCATTAAGTCAAAAATTTAGTTTATATGAATTGTTGAGTGCTCTTAATCTAAATGCCTTGGCTATTATACTTTCTAAGTGGACGCCTATATCCCAGGATATCAAATTTTATGATTTATTTTAAGCTTATTATAAGCAATCAGATCTACGCAGAAATTCAATCTCTATGTTGCAAAGAACTTTATGCCTTTAAATTTGATTTGCAATTTAATTGATGAACAGACCCGACTGTCTTGACGTGAATCTCTTGGCTCCAAGTGTTCCTAGTTACTTAGCTCCGAAAGCCCAAACTTAAAACTTTTAGCTCTAATTCTCAGCTTTTCAATTCGACAACAGCTCCTGCAGCTCAATCCTACAAATTAGAACAAGTTTAACAAACAAGGACGGTACGGGATTCGACTCAAATTGCTTAAGTCCCTCTCTAGAAAGCGGATACATTACTAAACAACCACATTTTAAAGTAAAAGTAACTAGGTTTTTGTTTAAAGAGTAAAGTTTATTGTGCCATCTGGGTGCATAGTTAATCTAAACTATTTTCTCAGACTCAAAGCAGAAGCTTACAAAACGATTGATAATTAACAAGTTGTGTTTGCAACTAATTAAACAAATTAGTTCTCACTTTTAAATAATATATCTCTAAATTAATTATAAATTAGATTTACTCTGACTTCGTTGTAAATGTTTCAACTAATGCAGGCAATTGCTAAGATAACTATCTCAGACCTAAATTTTAATATCGTAGAGTCAAATCTAATTTTCAATGACTGTATGAAGTTATTTTTTTTATCTTGACAATACAAATTTTTGTTAGAGATTTTAATCAAATTGGTAATGATGGTGGAGGAAGATTCCTCTTTAATAGGAGAAATAATAGTTGAGCAAAATTTCTTTTCTATAAAAATGTGAAATATTTCTGCCAGCCAAGGAGTACTTACACTTAAAAGCTTGGGGATGATAGACTTCGAGTTAGTACTTATTCATTTCATTTTTACTTAAGGGACCTAAAATATTTAGAAATAGAAATTTAACTGACAATATTTTACCTCCAATTATTCATAAAATAAAAATTTAATAGATAAATATTTTTACAAGCTTCTGTATAAAAAAAAAATTTAAGCTAATATTGTCCATAACTAACTCTAAAAAGGTATTTATTTATTATAATTTGTCATTTTTCTACATAATTTTTAATAAAATCTAATAAAATTTTTAATCACAGAAATTAAATGTGTCAATACTACTGCGACAGCAAATTTTTTGACTTTTTACTACGATATTCACACTAAGAAGTAACTTTTAAACTTTTATTACATTGATATTTAAAAACAGGTATATGATATTGGGCCGTTCACATCTTTAAAACCTGAGTTTAATAAAGAATTTAAGGATGCATTATATTGAGTGCCATGCTAGCTAGGTGTAAATTTACTTCTAGGAGTACTATCCGCTTGTTGGCGATGACTTCAAAATTTCTGGAATCAACTTGAATGATTTCATGTAAATTGTAGTCAATCCTTAGAATATCCAGTTTCCAGATACTTATATCAGAGACTTCTAATTCTATCTCTATATCACTATTCAAAATAGACCATAATTTTTGAAAATATGAGGAAATTTAATTTCTTTCAAAAAAAATACAAAAATTCATTAAGGAATTAAGCAATTTGTATGATTAAAACTTTAAGAATTTAAGAAAGTATGGATGAAAAATAAACACCTTAATTGAAATATCTTAATTATTTATCATGAGAATCATTAAAATAATTAATTTTCAATACTGATAACCCTGCTGTCAGGGCTGAAGTCAGAGTAAATTTACAAATCTATGATTCGAGCAAATGCTCTCTCTAAATTAAGTCTGGATAGTCTCAATCGTACACATATACTCTATCTAGCTTTGCAGAATAAATTTAATTCGGGAAGTTATAAATTTATATTATGATAATCAATAAGTTCAAAAACATTAATATAAAGTACTATTTGTTGACTCCTTTACTTTGCCGTTACAGGTAAATATGTAAAAGATGATGTTGAGAAATGGAGATTTATTGCCCCCTTTCTTGACTTATGATGAACCCACTGCCAACCTAAATGTCTAAACTACCCAAATCCCAAATATTAACAATAAAACACTTGGATATATTTAGGAAAAAATATTGGAACCTATAACATCAAGATAGTAGCTACTTTGATTCCACCGATATTTAAGAGCTTTAACTTTTCTTTAACTATTTAATACAATTCCAAACCCAACACTGGCCCTCCTAAATTCTCTTCTTCTCTCCCAGGAATAGTTATTTTTGCTGGAACCACTTACGAGCATATTTTAAAAGGATTTTAGTTTTATTAGCTAGAGATGCCCAAATACTTTGACCCAGACAATAACACTATAGTGATATCAGTTTCTCATTCAGAGTAGCCCGGATTCCCTTCTTTCATATTCCCTAGTGCAGGTCTAACTTCCTTGACATTTAAGCCTCAGGAGAAAGATGTTGGGTCTTATTCAGTTCTCTTCATACTTGCTGATCAAGATGAAAATGCAGAGGATTTGAAATATTTAGCTAATAGCATTGGATTGAAATAATTGATTAAGTGGAATAAATTAAATAAAAAATTCTCTACCTTCTTTGAAATAATAGCTGAGTTTTGGTATAGTTAGTAATCATCATAGTAGATAGTGGCAACGATTCTCAGCAATTATTTAATTAGCCCCGCTCCTTGTTAAATCAAGCTTAATTTTAATTCTTATTCTTAAACAGGATGAGCTGAATATTTTATTTTAATAGCTACTACAATCCGGTTTAGAATAATGATTAGAAAGATAAAACCCATATAATAATTATATAAAATCATTTTAACTTTCCTTTTCTGATTTTTGTAAAAAAACGCTCATTTTAGGATTCATTCACAACTCCCTAATTGATGTTGATTCTGTACTTTAAGGCTTACGGTGTTACCTTTCCCCCATTCATCTCAAACATAAAATTGTTCGATATATTTAAGATTACATTTTTTTCAAAGCAAAGCTCTTACGACATGTCAGTTATCATCAAATCATCCAAATATTTTATATCTCTCCAAAAAATATTTTGATAAATCTACAAAAGAATACGAATAAAATTTGCTAAACTAGGCAAACGCAAAAATAGAATACTCGGTTGAGAGGTTCACTTCTAAAGGGGAACTCTCCATAACTTTTACCCAAACTCTGATTCTCTAAGTAAAGGATGGAAATAGTGTGACTCCAAATTACATAACAGTCGCCTTATAAATACAATATATTTTAAGCATTTTTATAGTTGATTATTTATTGAGGCAAAATAATTAAATGGTATACAATGACGTTTCCTGGACATTTTAGAGCTTTCATATTGCAATAATATTTTCTAATCTATATGTAATAAATATTATTTTTGTGCTTGAATAACAACGAACTCAATATTAAGATCAACTTTTCTTCTGTTCAAAGAAGAGACATCAACTCAGATAATCTTCAGCTATCTGTAAACTTTATATAGCACAACTTACTTATCTTTTAGGTCAAAATTATGACTAAAATGTATTTTAAAGATTGATAGATAATGAATTTAAATTGATCCAACCCTGTTTAAATCTGCTACTTCGATGACAATCAATCCTAAATTTACATTGATAACTTAAATCCCCTCTCAAGTTCAGATGGATGAGGCTACTCAATAGACACTTCTTAGCACATTCAGTTATTTTTAAGGGACTATGAGTTCAGTCCTATTCAGCAATTTAGTCTTAAATATTGTGCTTTCAAGTTCACTCTAACTCATTTGGGGCACCATCAATACTCTTTAGATAGCAGTTAAAATATATAAAATGATCAATAATTATGCAAGATTAATGAATAAATTAGCATTAAAGGTTTAAATGAAAATATCTGATTAACTTATTTTTTAATTCCAAATTTCGTCTAAATTCAAAAGCAGTTTTGATAGCTCTATTGAACTTGAAAATCCCAGGAAATACTCTCTTCTTCTTTTAAATGGTTTCTTAAATATCTTCTTTCCAGATTTTGCCAGTAGATGAATATGTGAACTACTTTTTCGATTTTTCAGACTCTAATCCCATTCACAATAAATTTTTAGCTTATTTTTATATCTAAGTAACATTTATTTATTAGATTAACGAAAACTTTGACACACTTGATATCTTTAAATTCTAGAACCTTATGATATCAATTCTTAACTATTATAAACTACTCAAGTTCAAGCATATTACTAAACTT
Source organism: Tetmemena sp. SeJ-2015 (assembly GCA_027382625.1). Lineage (NCBI taxonomy): Eukaryota > Ciliophora > Spirotrichea > Sporadotrichida > Oxytrichidae > Tetmemena > Tetmemena sp. SeJ-2015. Next base: position 35,196 of record JAJKFJ010022537.1, read on the forward strand.
GAACACAATTTTAGTAATTTCCATGGTAACAAGAATAATTTTTGTTCAAATCTTCACTAATAGGCAACTTGCAGCACTGCTGTGACCTTACTGATAATTTACGAGTTTGTTAAATAGCATCGGAGGTATTCCCATTTCAGTAATTCACGAAAATTTGCTTTAGGCTAATGAAGATAATATAACCAATCTATGACGACTATTTCTACAACTTCTTGATCAGATTCGTATTTGAAGGATATATAGAGCTCACACTCAGCTCTCTCATAAATTTAAAAATACTTATGTACATTATTTTAAAAAGATATAAATATCCTGAATGTATGATAACTTTTATGAGTTGACAATTCTTAGCTGCAATTCGTGACTGGTGGTGATCAGACATCCTCTTGTATGTCTGTTTTTATATTGGGTGTTTGTTTGGTATTTCCAGTGTGGGCATCTCTCTTTATAGCATGCAACTCTAATAACATAAAGTACGATGAGAGAGAATACTTTGAGAAACACTTTGGTTCTCTGTTTGAATCTCTCAGGAAAATAACTTTCACAATAAATTAAAATAGAGTTGTATATAAAAGTAGATTTAATGGATTGGGGCAGTAGATGTATTCTGTGTTCTTCATTTTCAGGAGGTTTTGTTTGGTGATTAGTTGCGTGATGCTGAGCGACTATTCAGGTATTCAATGCGTAATTTATATCTTGCTTGCTGAACTCAATATGATTTACATTCTTTATCACAAACCTTACTTAAAGCCAATCGAAATTTAGTCAACAATAAAGTGTTAAATGATATAAGGTTCACATTCTTTCCTTTGATTAATAAATTAAGGCTATAGATAGCAGAACTAACATCCTAGAGGTTTGTAACGAGATATCCATTCTTATATAATTATCATTATAAGGAGGAATACAAATAGTTTATCATAAATTCGAAAATTAAAAACAAGATGACATGATTAACTAATCTTAAAATATTTAATGAAATTCTTTGAAGAAATGGAGTATTGAGTTTTGAATTTTGTACATTTTTGAAATTCTGTTCATTCTTCTAGTGCTCTGAAATTAAAATTAGCAGTGTTCGTTTAATTTTCACCTAAAACATGAGTAATTTTTTTAAAAATATTTATTAAAAGCTTTAGAATCTCTCATAAGTTATTTATCTTCAATCTGAGTACTTGCTATAGTAAATCCTCTACTATTACCTTTTTATGAAATTAAAAACTCGCCTTCTGTCTTAGTCTAATGAAAACCTAGATTTCATACTATTTTAATATAAATTTCAACACAAATTAAAAATCAAGATTAGTTAAGGTGATCTATAGCATATCAATGCTTTATATTCAGAGAATAAGTAATCCATCATCTATTCTATTTATCCCATAGTTATTGAATGGTTTGATTATGATTCTCAGTTGTGGCTACATGCTTTATTTGTGATAATAAATTTAAATTAATATTTGCTGATTGTCTTCACTGACTTTGTTGACCAGCAAGACTTCAAAGAAATAGTGGGGTATGTAATTATAGCTATCATTTTATTTATTTTTAGATAGCTTTGAATTTTAAATTTGCGTTAACTTCCTGGCTAATTTCTCAGTGATGGTGGTAGACTTCGCTGTGAAACTTAAGTTTACAGTTCTCAAATATTATTTATCTAAAATAGTTCGAAGGTTGATTTAAAGATTGAGAAGAATCCTTGACAAAAGGAGAAAGGCTAAGAAAGGTGCACTCTAGAAGACAGACAAAGGGAATTAGTCCCAGCAGGCTCTTGATAATTCTCAAAACACTTCCATATTTGGTGGTTAGGATTTTAAAACATCTCAGTAAATTAAAATTTTCTTATTTTGAAGAAGTTCCTATTGACTTAGATTACTTGAAAAGAGAGGGAGTTTTGGCTCAGATTCATGAAGAATTTGTGATGATGAATCGACAAGAGAATCCGCAATACGTCTTTGATTCAAATTTCGCCAAGGACAGACTCAAACTAATTTATAAGGAGTAGAAGCTACTAAATTAGCAGAAGATATAATCCATAAACTAAAACACCACACCTAATGAATAGCTTTTGGAAGAATCAAAACAATACGAGGAAGAATTAATAAGCCTAGAAAGTGAAATGAACTATAACTGCGATACGAGGAATGGATCTTTCTATGATAACTAAGGGCGAGCTGTTTAAGAAAATTCCAAAATTGGCACAAAGTATTAGGCCAAATGATATTCATTGCCCCTGAGTTACTACTCACTTATTCAACCTTTAAATTTTGTTACTTGATTTAATTATGATCTTGTAATTTAATTCTTCAAAAAATTTTATGTTTTAATTTTGCTCTTGAGTGAGTTGATTTAAGCTTGAGAAATTTATAAAGAAGAATTAAATTAATACAATAAGTTATCTACTCAAATATAAAAATATCTCATAAAAATACTACTCTAATATAATCCAAATTTATACTTTAATAAGTTATGTGGTGAGAGGTGTATATCTGATATTTAAATAAAGAATTTACAAAGGGCGGTCATTAAACAGTGATGATGTCTATGTATACAATTAATATAGCAGCGGACATTTATATTCAGTGGGCTGGGTTATTGTTGTTGTTGGTGGTGGGTAGTGAACTAACTAGCAGGCAGTTTATATTCATAGATCTAAAAATTATCGCTGCAGACTGCTAAACGGAGTGTTCTGAAGCCGTCTGTTTACTTCCAGATTCCGAAATTACACACAACAAATAAAAGACATTTATCATAATTAGCATGAAAAATTTATTTTTATATTACTGTATATTATACGTTTCATCATCCACATCGTCGTCCATGCAATCACCCGATTAAGAAAGGTAAAATGAAATTCCTTAATTGCTAAGATTACCTAACTGCAATATTATTGTGGGTCCGATTCTGGTACATTTCTCTCTTCTTGACACCGGGTGATTACGAAACAAGTGGAGTATTTTTTGCGATAGCAGAACTTCTATTTTAGTGTATCTTATAAATGAATTGTGTGATAATCTTAACTTATATATTTGTATCAAGGCTGCTGGTTTTTCGCTCTAAAAAATAAAATTAGGGTGATGCTGAGGAAGGAGTAGGATCTGGGTTGTGATTAGATTTGCTGCATGCCATTTATGTTATGGTTTATGCTTTAAGGCGAAATATCCCTTTCCCTTGAGGTGTTTCGAGACAGAGGCAGGCATTTAATAACGGAGCTAAAGTCGTTAATTATTTGATGACAAAGTGGCCCCTCGTCTACGTTAGCAATAACCGCCGAAGAGGATCGCGCCATTATTTCCCTCATCTGTTTAGACTGAAGAATGTTTAAATTCTGAATAGCTATGTAGCATTTGTTTTTATGTGAGGGCTGTTGGGCACTGCGTCTTGGGGTGGCATGTTACTGAAAAAATTGCAATTGCTGGTTACATGATGTACCCCGCTCCCTTCACCAACATTCGGTTCCCATCCATGCTCCTCGTTTTAATTCAGATTATCGAGTTCGTTAAAGTTAAACAGCAAAATCATACACTATCACATCTGACTATGAATGTAAGTTAGAGTTTTGAATGTCGGCAAGGGGCAATTAAATTAAAGATTCTTCCAGATCTTATTATAATTCCGGAATTATCTCCTGAAATGACTGCTAACTCGGCATCACATGCACTCGGATTTCCTCTGGCGCCTGCTGTTAACTTTAAATAATTCTAAACACTTAAAATTAAATTCATCTCTATTCCTTGATATAGACGATTTTGTAATATTTTTGTTGGTAATAGAGGAATTGTTGTAGATCGGGTGACTGGTACTTAAACCATTCGTGGTGCAGTGCTTGTCTGATGGATAGTCTTTTATTGGGATCGGATTCCAGAAGTGCTTTGAGGTATTCTCTGTCCTGGGGGTTGAGTAAATCATTTTCATCGAGAATGCTGCCAATATCGCACTCCTTGTTTAGCCTCATCACTTCATCAAGATCTTGGTGCTTAAACAATGACTCGCAAGTCAGGATGAAGTACAGTACAACACCCGCAGAGAAGATGTCACATTCAACAACCTTAGTTTAAAATTATGATAGAGACAATCACATACACTTGAAATTATAAGTGAAAAATGAATGAAGATTTTTCTGTGTACTCTTCCTGGCGGAGGATTTCGGGTGCGATGAATCCCGGAGTACCAGAAATAAGGCTTACCTTATTATGTTTGCGAATAGATTCCACAAGTCCCAAATCTCCGATTTTGACACGCAGCGACCCTATGTCCTAGTATACCAGAAGGTTTCTAGTTTTATAAATTCAATAAACTCTATAGTAAACTATTTTGAATAGTAGTTTTGATGTCTTTGTGCAAGAAGCCACGCTTATTCATCTATTAAATACCTAGGAGGAGGGATTGCATGAGACTGCGCGCTTCGACATCGTCTATGAAGTTGGATGAGAGAATTTTCTGGTGGAGGTCTCCTTCCTCAAAGTACTCCATTACCAGCAAAGTGTGCGTGGGGGTTTCGAATACATGGAATATCCGCACTATGAACTTCTACTGTTTCAGATTTCTCATTCACCTAAATTCAACCATATAATTGAGAGACTGAAATTACTATTACATAAAGAGCTAAGTGAAAGTTTTATAAAGTTTGATTGCGTGTATTTCTTTGCGGAGAAGTGTCTCGTCAAACGCTTCCTTGTAAATGGCTTTTACCGCAACCTTAAAAACTATCAAAATATTGTATGCTCATTTAAAAGATAACCTATTCGATATTCGAATAAGAAAATTTGAATGAAAATTTTTGAAAAATTTGAGAGCTGATATTCTCGGTTAGCAGAGAATTATCGATGATAGTGGCCCTGTAGACTTCGGAGAATTAGCCAGCACCGATTTAGTTTCCAAGCATATCATATTACAAAAATGATATATGCTTTATTGAAATCCAAGCGAGTAAAATTGGTAGAGAGGGTTGACAATTAAGACAAAGTTTGAGAGTTCCCGGAGCCAACACTTGTAATCTACATCGTTTCCCAGAAAGTCCAGCGTAGCCTCGAAGTCTTAAATCATTGTCTCTCTTTCATTTTAGCACGGCAGTTCTAGCTGAACTTTCGGCTTTAAATGTTATTGCCCGCAATCATCTCAAAATTAAAGATAGACTCTAAATTCTTATGTAGAAGTATAATCTGACTTATCGGATTAATTAGGTTGTTCGAATTATTAAGAGGAGTCGATCATTTTTTGTTTTGCGAGTGTGATTAAAAGTTGAAGGGGTTGGTCGGGAGCGGCCTCCTCTTGTTCCTGAGAGTAGCAGGGCGTAGCAAGGAGAGCGAATTCGATGTCTAGCTAAAAGTCCTATCGCCAGCTATTGGTAATCTGATCGAACTCGCATATGCACCCCCTCATATCCAAACCCAAAATAGTCTGCCTCATAATCGTCTAACCTGAATTCACAGCCACCGTAATCATCACCTCCGATATTCAAATCATCATATTCAATAGGAGATACTCTTAATTAGAAATATGAGTAGGAAAGTGGAATTATTATGGTTCTTGGTAGTCCTGAGGGAGGTGATGTTGTTCTGGAAGAGGTGCCGCTTTTGGTCTCCTCCCATGGAGCTGAAGGCACGAATCATTTTCAATTTTCTAAGTAAGAAAAGCTCCTGTTATTTATCAGCAATATGATATATATAATTTATTAATCATTCTCATATATTCTTTAATTATAACTTTTAATACACTCTCCACTTTTCTCTCACACTCGCCACTCATCATTCTAAAAATCCTAGTGAGTGTATAGAATATACGCATTTTTTAATTAGAGCATTTAACTGAGGGAGTCAGAGGTAGAATAATAATTATAAACTTTTAGGAGAGGTAGTAGGCGAGGGAGTGATTAAATAAGCCTTGAAATTTTCATTTTCTGTCTTGAGGTAGTTTCACAAGCGCTACCTAAGCAGTATGAAAGTGAAAGCGAAGTTGCTAACTTGAGAGTCAAAACTAGAGAAATGAGATGCTGTTATAATTCTACCTAAGTTTGACTTAGAGCAAATTTAAATTTTCAGTTTTTAAGATGTCAGAGAGACCTTGCGCGATTAAATTGAGAGTCTTTATTTAAAATGAATAGGAGATGAAATTTAAGATCCTTTGCTATTCCCTAATTAAAAGAGTCCACTCTTTTGTAAAATCACAGTGTCTCCTGTCCTAATGCTGGTGTGAATAGTCAGTCCATTTTGTAAAGTTTGGTTATTTTGTCCTTGATGTGTAAGTCTATTATACTAATGGAAGACTTCTCTTTCGAGAGAGAAGGAGCTACAGAATATGAGTTAAGGCTGAAAAGTTCCTTGCTTGATTTAATTCTTATGAACAACGCAGCAGATTAAGGCTTTCTCCCTCTATACAAATACTCACACTTTATCATTGTAATTTACATTTACTCTCTACAGCTACCACCTATAATGCTTCATCATTCAATATTTAAATTCAATATTAGAATTTGAGAAAGAAGTGCTGAAAATTGGTTTTAAATAAAAAAAGATATTCTAAATTATTAACTAAAATTAAGCTTATAAACCAATTAACAATCAATGAACTTTAGGCTAACTTTTTGGGTAATCATTTTCTTTAACTGACCTTGAAGATTTCTATTTCTGCCACTTTAAATGACTAGGATCCGGCGAGATATTATAAATTTATAATAGATTTCTAAAAATATAAATAAATAAATGAATTAATTGGAGAGCGTTTTTTTATCCACTTCCTGATTGTTTATTAAATATATGAAAATAATAGATCAGAATATTTGAGTGTATCAGAATGCAGTTTAAATTTAAAGATATTAAATAATTGTTGCGATTATCACATATTAAAAATCAACCTCGCTTCCATCACCAATAATGTCTCCCTCTGAGTCTGTTCCTGTCACCCACAATTAGACGACTTCGCTAGGAGTGGTTCCATAGGCCTGGCAGGAGACTCAGAAAATAGGGTTTGAATCCCGCCCCTTATCTTACATTTCACAGTCCCCCTCTGTGCACCCCCACCTTCTTACTTACTATGACTGTCTCGCAATAAGCTCTCTGACTGATCTCTACTAGCAGGCCTATGGAACCACTCCTAGCGAAGTCGTCTAATTGTGGGTGACAGGAACAGACTCAGAGGGAGACATTATTGGTGATGGAAGCGAGGTTGATTTTTAATATGTGATAATCGCAACAATTATTTAATATCTTTAAATTTAAACTGCATTCTGATACACTCAAATATTCTGATCTATTATTTTCATATATTTAATAAACAATCAGGAAGTGGATAAAAAAACGTTCTCCAATTAATTCATTTATTTATTTATATTTTTAGAAATCTATTATAAATTTATAATAGTTATTGGCCTCATTTGAGCTCTTTGCCATTCCATCAGGAGGCTTATAAGTAAACTTTAATAAGATTTTTGCAAAAACCTGATCTTTGAGCATTGTTTAGAACCGAAGTGTGAGTAGCTGAGTGCATTGTTGTTGCATTTAAAAATTAAATATTACATAGGATAATAACTAATTTTCTAATTCAGTACGATAAGTGCTGTTTTAAGAAATAGATTATTAATTATATTCCTAAAATTTTACTTTTACTTTACTTTAAAAATTAAATATAGAATGTTTTATATGTGAAAATGATTTTTAATGATCGAAGCGAAATTAAAGGAGATAACCCACAGCGATGATAAAAAGACACTCTCAACTGGAGTAACATGCTCTAAACAAAAACCTGTCAACCACGACCTCAGTGTATCAGTTTTGGCGCATTTCTTTCATTTAAGGAGGGCGAGAGAATCCCATTGTGGAAGTTGACACCCTACACCGAATCGGCTCTCACTCTGAGCACATCCGAATATGGCGGTTTGACCCTTGCGCAAAAGATTTTTGATCCTGATTGGTCAAGAATAGAAATGAAAAAACTCACATATGGCCAAATAATTGACGAGACGAGTATTTCTTCTTTGTATTTGGCGTTAATTAATGAGTAAGGTAAGAAGTAAATACCCCAATGGCCGCTAGATTCCGTTGATGATTTCTACATCAAACGTCGCTCCCTGTTGATGCGCTATTATCCTTGCGTGATAGTGCTAATCTAGAGCAAGCGGACTACATATTGGGAAATACTTCGGTTCTCCCACGGCATTGGGAACTCCAAAGTACAAGCACCCTCTATATAACATACTACTTACCCTTGGATTACAAAATGTGCTTGCATTTTATAATCTCTGCCAACAATGTCAGCCTTGGCCAAAATACCAAGGGCCACTGGTTTGTAAATCAGGGTTCTTGCTTAATAACCTTCTAATATAATAAGAGAGTTGCAATTTAGAGTATTAATTTATAACTGAACAGGTTTAAAAATTATCGTCCTAGCCATCTAACAGCTTTTAAGGTTAAACAGATATATACAGATCAATTCAAAGATATTCTTACCCTCTGAACATTTGAAAGAAAACACAGGTCGGGTAATAGTAGACATGTCTCACTGAAACACTGAAGTCATTGGCTTTATAATATTTTCAGTCTCCTTTGTAGATATCGCCATCAGTTTGAGATTGCTATGTGTCTGACTGATAGGTATCTAATGTCAAAGTCGAGGAGTGCTCCCGTATCAAACTGTGAATTTCCCCTCCAAGGTTTATTCAAATATTTAGATGCCTTGAGTCTGAATAAGATTAAATGAATGGAATATTAGCGAGCAAAGATTGAAATGATGAGAAAAGGCAGTTGAAAATATAAGCGTACAACTGTGACTGCTAGGGCAAGGTATTGAGAGGTCACCCTGATATTTGAATAAACCTTGGAGGGGAAATTCACAGTTTGATACGGGAGCACTCCTCGACTTTGACATTAGATACCTATCAGTCAGACACATAGCAATCTCAAACTGATGGCGATATCTACAAAGGAGACTGAAAATATTATAAAGCCAATGACTTCAGTGTTTCAGTGAGACATGTCTACTATTACCCGACCTGTGTTTTCTTTCAAATGTTCAGAGGGTAAGAATATCTTTGAATTGATCTGTATATATCTGTTTAACCTTAAAAGCTGTTAGATGGCTAGGACGATAATTTTTAAACCTGTTCAGTTATAAATTAATACTCTAAATTGCAACTCTCTTATATATTATTCAGGGAAGGGAATAAACTCTTTCCAACCAATTAGCTATTTAATTCCTTATTTAAAAAAAAGGGAAGGCCTTTCCTCATCATCCACTTTTTTTTATGAAAAATTGACATCTGTCCTAAAATCAGCCAAAAAACAATAATTATTTTGCCCAAATTCGAATCTAAATGATCTTGCCTACTCATATTCTTCATTTTAGATAATATGGGAGAATCTTTATAGAAATTTTATTTTAAAAAAAAATTTAATTGTAAAGAAATGGTACGCAATTTAAGCAAATTAAAGCCTTAATAGATTTAAGATTTATAATGTAGCAACTAATTCATGATCTCTAAACTTGTCTATAAGATATTTAGAGTTCTCTTTTTACTTTAGACACGCATTAAATCTAGTTACTTTAAAATTAAGATCTTGATCTTATTATTTCTATTTCAACAATTTTTATGTAAGCTGATAAATTAAGAAATCCTATTTATTATATGTCTCTTCAAACATTTTATATATAATGACTTTTGTTTTTATTACTTATATAAGTTAAAGCATATTCGTAAGAAATTTATTTTATTAAAAGCCTTTTGTGCATCAATATCTTAGCTGGTTATGTAATATATTTTTTAAAAATTGCTATAAGATTAAACAATATAGCTGAATTTTAAAATGTGCTAAAACTATAATATAATTCCTCAAATTGAAGAATATGAGTAGTTTAGACCCTTTGTATTTGAATTTTGACCAAAGAATTGTTGTTTTTATATCATTTAGACTAGATAGTGATTTTTCATTTTAAACAAAAAAAAGTGGGATAACGAGTATAGGCCACCCCAAAAAAAATTATAGATAATTTAATAGAAAAGAGAATTAAATTATTATAATAATTAAATGGCAAATTATCTAGGCAGTAAAAGTGCGGCGTTTAATTTAAATAATTATTACACCATTTGGTTTAGCATGGAATTCTAGGAACTTTATATCTTTGCAACTTTTGTGTGTGAGCTCTCAGTACAGAGTTATAAGCGACACAAGTTTAAGAGTTTTAGATATTAAAGATAAGAAATTCGCGCGCACATATCTAGCTTGTAAGCAGCTGCAAAGTTGATTAAAGAAGAAACTCATATTTATTTTTGATAAGCTATCGAACAAGCTACAGATAGAGGGCTGTTTGAGCGATTTCAACTGACACAAATTTGCAACTCTCCATTTATTATTTTAATCAACCACCAATTTTAATTTAATTCTCAGCTATATTATTATAGCTATAATATTAATACAATCGTGGTAAAGAAGAATATCATAGCCAAACCAGATCATGAAAGAGTTTTCGAAATAGAGTGCCTGCTCTTTGTTTTAATACTGCTCATGCTTGGTTTTATGAGTAAGGGAAAAGATGAAGGCTTTTGAATCAGCAGTCCAGGCCCCAACAGCTTTCCAGCCGATGTTACTGTAGCCTCCAAATACCTTGTCATGCTCAGACTTGACGATGGCTATGATAGCTCCCTTATTGTTTATCTTTTCATGCATTTTGGCAGAATTAAAGGTGTCTCTTGTGGCCTTGTACAGTAACTCAAACTTCTGTTTTTCTGCTTTCATTTCTCCATCTATCCATGATTTCATAAGCTCTTCATGCTCATCTGTAATGCCAAATGCTCTAAGAGTTTCCTCATTAAAGTCATTTTCAATAAAACGTTATCCTTCCTTGAATACTAGCTCCACTTGTTGTTTCTCCTCCTTTGAGATGATTTAGTCTTTCACTTCTCTAAATATTTTCACAAACTAATCAGAGGTGTAACTCTTCTCCTTCTACTTAAATTAACTCACTTGCTCAATTAAACCTCATTTGAAATTTTATCATTAAAATTAGATTTATTAATGTAGTTTAGGGTCTATATCTTATTCCTTCTGTCCTAAAGTAAGTTGAGAGATCTATCACATAGTCCCTCTACATCTTTTGCAGCCACTTGCTCTAGGCTTCTTTGAGTGACCTGCATGAGTCTTTACAGCACACTAGTGGCAAATCATTTCTTTGTGCACTGGACAAAAGTACTCAGCTATCATATCTTGATGGTCTTTGCACACAATCCAAAGCAGTGATGCTTTCTGCTTCAGAAGCTTATTAAAATTATAATGGCATTCTCTTATTTAGGATATCAAAATTAATTTCACTATAGTCACATTCAAAATGAGTGTAGCTTTTGGGATTTATGTGTATACTATATTTTTTATTGTCTCTAAACTTCATGGTAATTATGAGAATTTCTTAATCGATTGGGCAAATGATCTTGTTCTCCTGTGGTTGGAGCAAGGGCGAGAAACATGAAAGACAGATTGAGTCCCCACATGGCAGTATAAGCTGGTGACGGTCAATTTGATTAAATAACTCATTGCAATTTTAACATCGGTATCCCAGAGCTTCCATTTTTTATTTTAATTTATTAGAATTCACATTTGACTGAATAAATCTCTTCTGAATGAGAGATATTATTTGAGTTTAATTTTAAACCGCCCTTCATCATTTCAATTTATATTTGCTCTCTATCAATTCAATTTATTGCACTTTATTTCACAATTCATCTAACATTTAAAATCAATATTAGGATAGAAGAGAAGAGCACTGATTGAAGATGATTTAAGTTGAAAATTCCCAAATTATTATCCTAGGTTGAAGTTTAGCTAGAAATGACTAACTTTTTATCAAATGCTGCACACTCATGCTAAAGGATAAACTGAGTTGTCATTCTCTTTCACTTACTAGGAAAATTTCCATTTCTGTCACTTTGAAAGTATGGGATCCAGCCAGATAATTATTGGCTTCATTAGAGCCCTGCAACATGCCATCAGGAGGCTTATAAGTATACTTCGAAAATGTTAAAACAAAAACCTCATATTGTAGAATAGATTAGAACCGAAGTTAGAATAGCTGCTTGCATTCACGTTGCATTTAAAAATTTAACAGAGAATATTACGATTGCAATCTGTGTAAAGTAGAATGTCATAGCCAAACCAGATCATGAAAGAGTTAGCGAAATAGAGTGCCTGCTCTTTGTTTTGATACTGCTCATGCTTGGTTTTCTAAGTGAGAGAAAAGATAAAAGCTTTTGGGTCTGCAGTCCATGCCCCATCTGCTTTCCAGCCTATGCTGCTGTAGCCTCCAAACACTTTACCATGTTCAGACTTGACGATGGCTATGATAGCTCCCTTATTGTTTATCATTTCATGCATTTTGGCAGAATTGAAGGTGTCTCTTGTAGCCTTGTAAAGCAACTAAAACTTTTGTTTTTCTGCTTCTTCCTCGCCACCAATCCAAGTTTTCATAAGTTCTTCGTGCTCATCTGTAATACCAAATGCGTTTAGAGTGTCCTCGCTAAGGTCATTTTCAATAGGTCGTACTCCCTCCTTGAATACTAGCTCAACATGGTGTTTCTCTTCTTTAGGAATGTGGGGTATGATAGAGTCTTGCACCTCTCTGAATATCTTCACAAACTGCTCTGAGGTGTAACTCTTCTCCTTCAACTGGAACTGACTCACTTGCTCAATTAAACACGCATCCAAAAGAAAAGCATGAAAGTGAATATTGTCAGTCTGAAATAGTTTAGAGACTGTATCTTATTCTTTCTGTCTTGGAGTCTGTTGAGAGATCTGTCGCAGAATCCCTCTACATCTCTAGATGTCACATGCTCTAGCTTCTTGGCGTGATCTGCGTGGGTCTTGAAGGCGCACTAGTGGCAGATCATTGCCTTGTGCACTGGACAAAAATACTCCGCGATGATATCTTGATGGTCCTTGCACAGAATCCAAAGTAGAGATGCTTTCTGCTTCAGAAGTTTATTAGAAAAATAATCTCTTTATTATATCAAAGTATACCAAAATTAATATGGCAATAGTCACATTCAATCAATATAACGAAAACAATGATGACAATGATGATCGTATTTTGTGCTTATACGATATTAATTGAATTGTCTCTAAATTTCTTGGGAATGACTAGTATTTCTTCATCGACTGGGCAGATGATCTTATTCTCCTGTGGTTGAAGCAAGGGTTCGAAGCAAGAGAGGCAGATTGAGTCTCCACAGGGCAGCATGAGTTAGTGGCGATCGATTTGGTTAAAGCGCTCGTTGCACTTTGCACATCGGTATTCCAGAGCTTCCATTCTTATTTTACTTTAGTTTATTAATTATTCTGATCTCACTACACATCTCTGACTGACTAAATCTCTCCATCTAAGATACCAATAAACTACCTCCTCTTTCTCATATTTAATCTCACTCTCTCTGGTCATAGAAAGATCTGGTTATTTCTAGAAAAAAGAAGTATGGAATAATAAGTTAGTGGAAACAACTATAAACTAAGTGTGGGTGGGTATTTATTTATAACATACTCATTTAGAAATTGCCTAAGTTGCTGCACTAGCTATTACTACTACTCTATTAATAAACTACACTATACTAATATTAGTGTAATGAATTGCACTCACTACATGGTTTAGTTGTTTTAAATCTACAATGACTAGAGTGATTATTAGTGGTGATCTTCTGGGCTCATAGGTCCTCGTGGTCCTCTTCGTCCTCACCTCCATATCCTCCTTGGCCACCGCTCTTCTGGTACACCTTGGAGATTATGGGGTCGCAGATGCTCTGGAGATCCTTCAACTGGGTCTCGTAGTCTTCCTTCTCGGCATCGTCGTGAGAGCCTAGCCAGTCCTGGGACTCCTCGAGGGCGTCCTTGATCTTCTGCTTGTCGTCTGCGTCGATCTTCTCGGCCAGCTTCTCCTTGTCTTCGATGGTGTTCTTCATGGTGTAGATGTAGTTCTCGAGGGAGTTCTTGGCGTCAATCTTCTCCTTGAGTTCCTTATCCTGGTCGGCGAATTTCTCGGCATCGCGGATCATGGCGTCAATCTCCTCTTTGCTGAGTCTACCCTTGTCGTTGGTAATGGTGATGCTCTCTGATTTGCCAGTTCCCTTTTCGTGGGCGGTAACGGAGAGTATACTGTTCTCGTCAATCTCGAAGGTGACCTCGATCTGGGGAACTCCTCTGGGGGCGGGAGGAATACTGGTGAGATCGAACTTGCCGAGCAAGTGGTTATCCTTGGTAAGGGTTCTCTCTCCTTCGAAGACCTGGATGGTGACGGTAGTCTGTTGGTCTTGGTAGGTGGTGAAGGTCTGGGACTTCTTGGCGGGGATGACAGTTCCTCTGTTGATGATCTTGGTCATAACACCTCCGACGGTCTCAATACCGAGGGTAAGGGGAGTCACATCGATAAGAAGGATGTCCTTGGTCTCCTCTGAGGTCTCACCTCCTAAGATACCTCCTTGGACTGCTGCTCCGTAGGCGACGGCCTCATCGGGGTTGATACCTCTGTTGGGTTCCTTTCCGTTGAAGAAGTCCTTGATGAGTTGTTGGACCTTGGGGATTCTGGTAGAACCACCGACGAGCACGACCTCATCGATATCAGTCTTCTTCATGCCTGCATCGTCGAGAACCTGCTGCACGGGCTGGAGAGTCTTCTTGAATAGGTCATTGCAGAGTTCCTCGAATCTGGCTCTAGTGATTGTCTCACTGAAGTCAATTCCGTCAACGATGTTCTCAATGGAGACCTTGGTCTGATGGACGCTGGAGAGGTCTCTCTTTGCCTTCTCAACTTCGGCTCTGAGCTTCTGGAAAGCTCTGGGATCGTCCTTGATGTCCTTGTTGTGCTTCTTCTTGAAGATCTTGATGAAGTGCTCGGTGAGTCTCTGATCGAAATCTTCTCCTCCCAAGTGGGTATCTCCGGCAGTGGCGACGACTTCGAAAACTCCGTTATCGATGGTGAGGAGGGACACATCAAAGGTACCACCACCCAAATCGAACACGATGATATTCTTCTCTCCCTGCTTCTTGTCCATACCGTAGGCGATGGCTGCAGCGGTGGGCTCGTTAATGATTCTGAGAACGTCGAGTCCAGCGATGAGGCCAGCATCCTTGGTTGCTTGTCTCTGTGAGTCGTTGAAGTAGGCGGGGACGGTGATGACGGCGTGCTTGACGTCTCTTCCGAGGTATGCCTCAGCGATCTCCTTCATCTTGATGAGGATGAAGGCAGAGATCTCCTCAGGGGATAGGGTCTTCTCCTCACCTCCTTGAACTTGCATCTTAATGTAAGGCTTGCCTCCCTTGTTCACGATGTCGTAAGGAAGATAAACCAAGAGTGTCAGCAATCAATTAGCAGATCTATGGATGAAGCATTGATTCATCTGTAAGTTTACTTCTTGTCTCTTTGAACTTCCTTGTCTTCGTAGCCTCTACCGATGAGACGCTTGACGACGTAGATGGTTCTCTTGGGGTTGATGTGGCCTTGATTCTTGGCGGCTTCTCCAACCAGGCGCTCCTCATCAGAGAAGGCGACATAAGAGGGAGTGATACGGTTTCCGAACTCGTTTGGAATGATCTCGACTCTTCCATTCTTGAAGATACCCACGCAAGAGTAGGTGGTTCCCAGATCAATACCGATGACTGGACCCTCCACTAAACAAACAGGTGAGCTCAAAGTTTAAGTGATAGCAAATACGAAAGAGGATGGGGAGTGAGAACTTACCTTCCTTCTTTTTGGAGGGACCGCAAATGAATGCGAGGGCTAGTAAAGATATCAAGATGACTTGATTTAAACTTGTCCTTTTCATTGAGACTTATTAATAAATTATTGCTCAAATTAATCCTATAAAAAACTATAGAATAATCAAAATGAGATTAGTATTAAGATATATATATATATATATATGTTGATTTAGAGAATATTAAATCAGGATGAATAAAGCTTTAAATATCAATTCAACACGTGTTCAACACGTGTCGTCCAATCATTTTCATTATTCCTCTACTCTCTCACCCTTTTATTCCTATCTTGAGTCATAGTTCATCGAAATAATGAAATTAAAGTACGAAACTACTTCTTTGTATTTTTATTGCTATTGGAGGTAGGATGGATTCATACACATCATATAATGCTCTTCAATCGCACTTGGGAAGTATTTACATAATAGTTTTATTTTAGGAAGAGCTGAACTTGGAAATAGATCGCTCTATGCCTTCGTTCTTGCGACTGAGATCACTCAACCTTCCATCTCCCCTCAACGATTCAGGTTTTCATTATTGCTCCTCTGTATTCCCTCTCTAAGATCTAACGCTCCCAAGCCACCTTGCATATGTTTACTGGTTAAGGCTGGTGTAAGTTTCTACAAGCTTTACATTCTCATTGTGTTTTAGAATAAGCTTTGATTCTGTGAAATACTCTCATTCTTGTTCTTCACTCTTTGAGTTAACCCACCTGATACCAATCCGCTCAGCAATTGTCCTCTATCATCTAGTGATGAGTCAGTATCTCCGCCCACTCCTGCACTGAAGAAACCTGGTTGACTAATGCCACCCACTAGGCCTCCTATAACTGATTACTACCCTCTCCTTCTGTCAGAGAGCACCTTCTTCATATCCTAAAGCTGTCGCTCGTATTCAAAGCGCTGCATTTCAAATTCCTTCTACTTGATATAGCCTTTCTTCTCAGTGAGATTCATGCGCTTGAATTTTTTCCTCATGCCTGAGATCATGGACTCCTGCTCCCTCACTCTTCTCTAATACTCCTCCAGCAAGTAAGGATTCTTATCAACTGGCACGAAATGAATCATGCTTGAACTTGAGTGACCACCTGCAGTGCTTCCCCCAGGTTGCTGACTACCACCTTCAAACTTGTATCTTAATAAGATAATGGAAAAAGATGACTATAACTTATTAGCCTTCTCGCTCTCTTTCTTATAGCGTTTAAGTTCTTCAAACACTCTCTCAAAGTCTTTCTTGATCTTTTCAATGTAGTTGTCCTTCTCCTCTATTCTTATCTTGAGTCGAGCAATCTCATGCTCGCTCTTCTTCGTAATCTTCTCATTGACCTCTGCCCTGTAAGTCAACTTAGATATCTGCTGCGCTTCTGATCTCTCGTTCTGAATCCTTTCTCTGAATGAGCGGACCTCATTCTCCAGAAACTCTAATAATTGAATAGTATTGCTAATAACTAGATGCGCTGTTCTTGGACAGAGTTCTGAGCGAGTAGTTTAGAATACTCAGAGTCGCCTTTCTTCTTCTGAGCAGTCTCCTGTTGAGTCAGGGCTTTGAGAGAGTTGAGGTCGTGAGCGTACTTGCCCTCAAGGAGGCGGATCTTGTGTTTTAGCTTGCTGGTGTCAGTCAGCTTCTCCTTGAGTTTCTCGATGTGGATGTCTCTGTCCTGGATGTCCTTCTTCTGCAGTTCTATTGTATCTTTCTTCTACTCGATAACCCCCAGCAGTTTTTCATTGTCTTTCTTAATCTCTTCAAAATATTTAATATTGCAAGCCATGCTTTAAAAATGATATTCAATAAGGGCGTGAGAAGTATCAATAGCAGTTTTCTTAGAGAGGCGTGTGTCTGCCAGCTCTTGTAATGTCTTCTCCTGCTCCATCTTGAGTTTGGAGTTACTGTATTGAAGTTTCTCAATAAGAGCCTTTCAACTCATATCATAATCTATTTTACATTACAATTATAAAAGGACTCCTTGATGTACTGTTCATTCTCTGCGCTGAAGAGTTGGCCTGCCTTGGCAGCACCAGTAGGGGAGAACATGCTAGTGAGCTGATCCCCCTTCTCTAGCTTTGCTATGGTGTGCTTGAGTTCTTCATTCTCGTTTTGCACTTTGAAGTAGAAGCCCTTTAAGTAGTCAAACACTAGCATGATTGGCATCTTCTAGTAGCGTTCTTTCTCTCTGTCTGTGTCAAACCCCTTTTGCATGTGAGGTGCATTCTAAAACCAAATTTATAACCATCCATAATAAGAAATTCCTATGATTAGAAACGCCTGCATCAAAATATGAAAATGAACTATAACAATAAAAGCCTTGCTTGGTTACTTACCATGAAAAAGTAGAACTCCACCATCTTATCCTGTAGTTTGGTGATGGTGGCTTCTAAGTCCTTTGCTTGATTATTCAAACTGATAGTCTTATAACTTGAGAGACTCTTGGGTTTCTCAAACATCTGCTGGTCGAATTTGAAAGTCTTCAGAATTTTTTAATGGCTCTTCTCCTGCATCTTACTCTGCAGAAAGCGAGAAGATTGAGAACCCTTGCGGGATTAAATCGCCTAGGAGAGAGGGAACTAAGAAGAGTCGAAGAAGGTGGAACGGGCTGATTCCATTTAAAGAAACTGCAAAAATTATAATACTCATTCAAGTCCCTAATTATGAAAAAATCACATTCACACTGATCATTAAAATTCTTGCCAGTTTTCTATCTACCCAAATTATAAAATTTGATGATTCATGCAACTATAGAATGTGTGAGGAAAGAGGGTATATTATAATTATTTTTGCCATGATTTGCTCTATACTCAACTAGTTTAGGCAACCCTTGCGTTAGAGGCTAAAGAAAGATGATCAAATTATATATTCTTCTTATGATTATAGGCTAATGTAGAGGCAGAGTTGCAATATTGTTAACCTGAGAGCTAGGATGATGAGCTAGCATATCTATTGGTATGATTAAAGATTTAAGCACCTACACTCACACTATCTCCCAATTAAACCACTATATCACTTCATAATTAATAAAGAGAATTAATCACTCACTCACTTTAAAGGCAATACAAATTAATGGAGTCAACAGGCCACTACACAGTCAACACGGACATCAAACTCACAGAACTAGAGTAAAAGATATTCAACACTCTCATGGAAGTAGTGAATGAACACTAGCTTAAGACCACACTCAGAGTAGCAGGAGGTTGGGTCAGAGACAAAGTAAGTTTAAGCCATAGCAATAAGCACTATATGATCTCTGCTTGTCTAATTCTGAGGAGAAGTCAAAGTTCTTTAGATGCTCACACCTTGTATAGTTGATGGGAAAGGAGAGCAGCGATATCGACATCGCACTAGACGATATGTTTGGAGAGGAGTTTGCGAAGATGATAAACGAGAAGCTACACCCAGAGGGCAAAGCAAAGTATGGAGTCATCAAGTCAAACAGCGAGAAGTCAAAGCATTTGGAGACTGCCACACTTAAAGTTCATGGCTTTGGAATAGATCTAGTCAACCTTAGATCCGAGAAGTACACTCAAGAATCTAGAGTGCCCACCATAGAAATTGGAACGCCAGAGGAAGGATGCTTTCAGAAGAGATCTCACCATCAACTCTCTCTTCTATAACATCAACTAACAAAAGGTCGAAGATTTCACTAATAGAGGGATTTAGGATTTGAAAGACGGGATCATTAGAACTCCACTTGAGCCTCTTTTAAACATTTTTTAGACGATCCTTTGAGAGTTCTCAGAACAGTAAGATTTGCAACAAGGTTTGGCTTTTCTATCTTAGAAGATATATACTTTGCAGCTAAAGATGAGAATGTCCTTGTAAGAATATCTAGATTTAACTTATGCTCTTATTAGAATGCCTTTGCGACCAAGGTATCTTATGAGAGACTTGGAAAAGGGGATGGACTTTGATGTTGGCAGATAAGAATCCAGCTGACTTTTGTGAAGTACCTCTATGATTTCAATATAATTAAGAGCATCTACAAGCTGCCAGATAGCTGTAAAGGTATGAGCTAATATTCTCTGTAATTCTTTGTCTTAGAATTGAAGGACCAGAACTTAGTTGACAGACACATTTTCGAGTCTTTGAAGCTCTCTCAAGTGCTGGGTTGCCTATTCAATTTATTACGTCAGCACCACGGCAGAGTTAACTTTGCAGGCTTCGACTATGTAGTGGACAGTTAAGAAGAACAAGATGCAGGAAAGACTCTTGAGTAATTCAAAGAATTCCAAAGGAACACCTTCTATTCAGCGTTGCTGTTTCCCTTTTTCCCTTATGAGTACGACGTCAAGAAAGGGAAGAAGGATAGAGTGGTAAACGCTATACTATACGACTCTCTCAAGAAGTCAATTGACTCCATGAAGTTTGTGTAGTCTACACTTCCTCATATTGAGAAGGCAGTTGAGTTTGCTAATCTAGTTGAAAATCTCTAACAGCTTGATGATGCCCAGAAACTTGAAATTGGAAACTTTTTGAGAGAAAGCGGCCACAAGTGGGACTCTGTCCTCCTACTTTCAATTGCCTGGGACTACTTTGTGAGAGTGCTCAGAGACCAACTTGATTTTTCTTAGATTGAACCAGTCGTAGATGAGCAATCACTATAGGTGATCATTGAGAAATTCAGACACTTCAATGATCTAATTATTGAAGATATCTTTTCGATTTATATTTAATTTACCTCCGTAAAATTAGCAGTTTTTTTAATTTTAACTTGTATTTTTGTAATAACCAGCATAATCTGAGAGAAGTGCATTTGATGAAGCCACTTCTTGATGGGAAGGATATATGCCAGATCTATGAGATAAAGCCAAGCAAGCCAATCAAGTTCATCATAGATGAGGAACTGAGATACCAAATTATTCACCCACTCTTAACCTTCGACCAAATGAAAGAGTATCTCCTCCAAAGGAAGGAAGAGTTCCTCAAGAAATATAGCTGAAATTAATACTATTAACTTCTTTATTTATTAAGCACTCATTTGTCAAAATTGACTTTCACTTGCGAATTGTATGCTAAAATGCTTAAAACTTATCAAACTTAGAAATTCACAAACTTAAAATCTAAACTAATCTCACATTGTCAATATCTTCTCCTTTGGTTGTATTCGAAGGCCTTTGAGCCGCTACTGCCTTAACTGTTAAACTGGCTGCCTCCGCCAAGCAGGGACGAAACTCCAGATGACTGATTCTAATGATAGTAGGACATCTTCTGCCTGCTCTAAGCTTGCTGCCCACTTGGCCAATTGTACTTGTTATCCTCGCTGCTGCTGTCAGAGCAGGTGGATTCACTTTCCTTACGCTGAGCTTTCACTCCTGTATCCACTTTATTACTCTTTCTCCAGTCTTGAGAAGAAGAAGAACCGAATTTCTCCTCTTCCTCAGCTTCTTCATTTCTTCTATGGCTCTATTTAGAATCAGAATCTATGTCTAAGCTATAAACTGTAGAGAGTAAATAAACTACCCATTATATATTAAGCCACAAAACTTTTCAACTACGTTTCTAATCATATCCTCCTTTGTCTGCGTCTTATTAAAATTGGCAGCTTCTCCTCCTCCGAGATGATTACGATTGGTCTACTTGGCTGCAGGAAATACTTGTTCCTTATCTCTAAGTTACTTGAGGTTTTAAGTTGGCATCAAAGTATTGACTGAAGACCACGAAGTTATTGGTTTGAGGCACATAGTTCTTCAGGTAGTAGTGCCTTGACAGGAAACTTAGTAGCTTCTCAGAGGGGCGATCGTATCCTAAGCTTATGCGGCTGTATCTTCTCAACACTTAGCATCTTCTCAAACAACTGCTTTCAAATGAATAATGATGAATTTGAATAATGATCTTTCCAATTCCGTTTCTCTGCACGGATTCGTGGACGTAGAAGTCTAAAACGCAGAGTGGTTTGATTTCCTTCATCTGGCCTGAGTCATTGCGGATGAACAGATTTTTCTTGCCAATCTTCAGTAATCCTAGACAAGTCTTTCCTTGTACGATAAGATAGAGTTTATTATCTTCACTGAAAAAGAATTTCTGAGCTGTGGTAATCACTGCTCCAAGCTTTTGGGCCTAAAATGAAATGTAAATTTACAGTCCAGAAATAAAGAAAATAAGGATTTAAAGATGAGAACCTGATTAGATCGTATAAGATAATTACAGAAAATGTGAGATGGGTTTCGTTTTGCTTACCTTTGCACTTGCAGCACCCATCTTATCAATTATATCATAGATTTGTTGCACTTTGGCAGTCACTCTGCCTATGGGTCGATCTCTCACAGCATCAAGCACCACCACTCCATCACTCTAGTCAGGTTTGAAAAGGCTTTCACAGTCGAATAAAAACTCCATTTTTAAGTTGAACAAGACGAACAAGAATATCTCTTTCTCTGATTAGAAGTAGCTAATTAAAATTTATTTTCAAACTTAACAACTCTCACTCCATAAACCACTCTCCCACCACATCTTATATTTGTTCTGATTAGAACAAATGAACCAATAGTAGGGGAGAGTTAGACAGTTAAATCAGCCATTATAATTAAAATTTGGGAATCCTATATCAAAAACCTATCTCCCTCAAAGCTCACTTCTTATTGGCTCCAAGTTGATTCACGCCCTCTCATTTCCACTTATAAACCCGCCTCCCCTCCCTCCTTTAAATATCCCCTAATCAAACCACATACACACATACACCTACAATATCATCAAATATGTGCTCATTTTAATTGGGGGATAATTTCAAATCTCAAAACTAAACTAGACAAATGGCCGGAAAAGGAAAAGGTGGAAGAGGCAAGTCCTCAGGAGCAAGACCCGTCTCCAGATCATCCAAGGCTGGACTCCAGTTCCCCGTTGGAAGAATCGCCAGATTCCTCAAGCAGGGAAGATTCTCCGAGAGAGTTGGTGCTGGTGCCCCCGTGTACCTCGCTGCCGTCCTCGAATACCTCGCCGCTGAGGTCCTCGAGCTCGCTGGAAACGCCGCCAAGGACAACAAGAAGACCAGAATCGTGCCCAGACACATTCAACTCGCCATCAGAAACGACGAGGAGCTCAACAAGCTCATGAGCAACACTACCATTGCCAGCGGTGGTGTCCTCCCCAACATCCACGTCTTCCTCCTCCCCAGAAAGGGAAAGGGTGAGAAGGGTGAGGCCCAAGAATGAGCAAGCACTCTCAAGTGAGTAGCCGCACGCCAAGCTGATACTCTCTGCGATCGAAGAACTGCACAACTTAATTGAATTGTGTATGATCAAGCTTAATTTTCAAAAATTTAAACAAAACTAACTTCACATCTCCCTCTCTCCTTCTCTAAAATGTCTTCTATTTAAAAGTCTAATGGCGGCAAGATACGCCTTTGCTTCTTATAAGGTGTGATGTGGTAATTAATGCATTAAAGGTTTCCCTCGCTTTTTAAATTACCTCCATTAAATTACCCAACGTATTAAAGTTAACTTAAATTTAATTAACTAACCTACTCACTAAATTTACAGATAGCAGATACAATATATCAACAAAGAACTTGAGATTCTTCAGTCATGGGCTACTTTTCATTTGTTGACAATAGAACTATACTAGAATGGTTGTTCTCATCTTACTTCTAGAATGGTCCGCTCTAGTCATTTTTAAAGCAGCTTCTGTTTTCTTTGAAGTTGAATATCCACCTTCGATTTTAGGTCTTTAGAACTGGAGGCTCTATATTTTCACATTTCACTTTGCTCTTAGATATCCTTAAAGCTGACTACTCGTTTATAGCTCCTTAAGTAAAATCCAGCACACACTTTGAGAGCTTGCTCTTGTGGCCTTTCATCTGACTTGCCGCTTGCCAGTTCATAATATCTATCTCTTGTGAGTTCAGAATCTTTTCCTTGAAAGGTTAAAGCTCAGTTTAAGCAGTTATGACTGTTTAGTTTAGCAACTTTTTCTCTGTCTTTGAGTCTACTGCTCTCTGCTTGAGCTAAGATTTTAAGTTCGATATCTTTGTGACTAGCTTGGCGTTGTTGACGAGCAAGTTATGGCATTTGTCACACTCTGCCAACTTCTTCATAATGGACTTGAGTTGTGCCTCCTTAGTTTGAGAACAGTCAAATTAGCTTGCTTGAGTGAGCTCGCTCTCAACATATCTTTCAGCTTGTTTTCTCTGTGTCTATCCCTAGTTATTAAACTTGATCTGTGACTCCAACTCTTACACTCTTGCCTCAAGCTCAGTACATTTCTTCCTCTCTACTTAAGATTCTCCTCATACTCTACTCTCATTTTCTCTCTCTTAGCTTTAATCCTGTCGTTCTATGTGATTCGGTAAGAGTTAAATTAGTCCTCGATCCTTTTTACTTCCTTTTCGTAGCTATCTTTAATTTACTATAGATCTTGCTTTAGAGTGTCAATGGACAGCTGATTCTTTGCTCTCTCAGATTCTCTCCTCCTGAAGACTCGCTCCTTAAACTCTTCCATGTTCCTTCTCTATAAATAGAAGATATGAAGTGTAAATCTATTTCTCTCTTAGTTTAAGGTGTCTTGAAGCTTTATCAGTTCACTTTTTAGAACTTCAAGCTCTTCTCCTTCGCCAGAAGGTGAAGTCCAATTTAATGCAATTTTAAGGATTTTACAAAAAGATTTACAGGTAATTCTTCCACTGGAAGGTTAGAGAGTCTTGAAGCAGCCTAAGTTTGGCTCTCCTTCAAATAGTTACTGAGATTAGAGTAAGTAGAGGAGTGTTGATGGGCATCCTGATAAATGTGAGCGACTTCAAATTCATTCCTCATCTTTTCCTGATAATCGAGAATATTGCTGTTCATTTTCAACACACACTCCTTCAATTGAGCTGGTTCCTTTTCCTTGAACAGTAGTGAGAGCGATGATGGGTTGGATTCAGATTTTAGCTTCCCCATAGATGTTGAGGTTGTTAAAACGCTGGTCTCTTATATCTTTTCTCTTTTTAGTGCTAAATTAGGCTCTATGCTAAATCTGCCCTGCGATTTGGATTGAGAGAAAACCCTAGGCTCATTATCGTAATTGGATTCTAAATTGAGATTAGATTTAGAAGTGGCGCATCTATAATCTTATGTCATGTTGAGTCTGTCCATTAGCTGCGATGCATCGTTAAAATAAAAGTGTTTCTATTGCTTGGGAAGAGTCGATGAAGATCATCTTTGAAATCTCTTATCTTACTCCTGATGCCCAAGTTTCTTGGATAGAGACTTTACTAGCAGCCATTATATTCCTTCCTCTTCTAATTTTTGTAAGAGTCCTCCTCTTTAAAAAGAGATGTTTCTGTCTTATTATTGTCTGCTCTCTCATTTATTTTCATGACGATCACAGATTCTTCAACCTCCAAGCTTTTGAGACTTGCTAGAAGCTGCTCTTAATTGTGCATATTAATTTATTAATAGCAGCCTACTAGAGCATTGTAACTCTATTTTTCGGTTCCCAGAACTTCCTTTGCACTCCAGCCTTAATGCTGTTGAATTGGGTATTCTTATATTTGCTAGAATGTGAATAACCTCTCAAGCTGAGTATCACTGCCCTTATCTTAACTTTTTGAAAGGAGTCTCTCTGTCCTCGAATCTCCCAATACAAAAATAAGGATAAGCATTTGCACTAATCATGCGTAGAGAGTGAGAATTGAGCTATATCTCTTTGAGGCATCCTCGTTTAAAATTTCTGCAGATTCCTTGTAGAGTTGAACTGAATCTTCTCGATCTCATCCTTCTATCTTTCAATCTGTCTCTTCTGCCGATCAAGATGATCTCTTAAGCTTTGATATCGCTCTTCACTTCAAATATACAAAAAATGCTCCTTTCAACAAAGTTTTCACTTTATTTTTGGTCTAGTGAAACTGATCTAGAACTTGTTTCCTAGACTTTCCCAATAGAGTAGTTGATAGCCTGGAATTGTTCTTGACGCTCATCTGTAGTCTTGGAGATATAGTCTTGTACTTTGTATAAGAAGCACTCCTCTCTTCTGCAATTCTTGAGTTTTGACTGTAGAAGGTGGTGTCTACTTTTTCTTCCTAGGGAGGAGTGACAATGCCCCTAAAGTTGTATTTGTAGGTCTGTCCGGCTTGAGAGACTGAGCGAGGCATGTCCATATTTTTCAAATCTCTCGTGTGTTGTTCTTTAGAGAACTAGCTGCTGTTCTTTTATTAACTCTGGATAGGGGAGGTAGAGTTTAACACCACTGCTGGAATCTTGCTGAAAGATTAATTGTGGTCTGACTTCTGACTTGCAAACAAATTCTGCCTGTTCAGATCAACTAGATAGAAACAAAAAATTCTCTGACTGCCTTAAAATAAATGATAGTCACTGACATTTGGCCGAGTTTAGTCATGTTACTCAACCCTCTTGAAGGAATTGAATTAGGAGAGCACCACTCCCTCCCTTCTTTAGTTATTTTAAGTTATGGTCTATAGGGACTTTTATAGTTGGAAAACCTGCGCCATTGACAAACACTAATTTATAATATGGGTTCGTTAGTTTTTAAATTTATTTCTCTCCTCTCTCAAATTTTCTACGACTTTCCTC
Organism: Tetmemena sp. SeJ-2015; assembly: GCA_027382625.1. Lineage (NCBI taxonomy): Eukaryota > Ciliophora > Spirotrichea > Sporadotrichida > Oxytrichidae > Tetmemena > Tetmemena sp. SeJ-2015. Next base: position 61,405 of record JAJKFJ010022537.1, read on the forward strand.
ACTCACCCTATATTAAAATCAATCATCGCTTATAATTCAGTTTGTGGGTAAGAATAAATTGTGAGAGATGAACTAGCTTTTATAAGTTTAATGTCTAAAATAATATAAAGTTTAAAAATATTAGGAGTGGTGCACAACACTTAGTTCTCCAAGAGGATGGTTGGAGAACTTGTGGACAAATAACTCCTAAGACAAAAAGATACATTCACACTCTTCATTCTGGAGTTAAATCCAATAGATGCACATTTTATCAGAAGAGTGCAACAAAAGTATACTTACACATTTAAATACACACATTGATTACTCACTACTTAATAAAGATGATAAATTATGGATTTTATAATAAATTTGAGCAACCTATAAAATCTGAGTTTTTGCATCCACTTCTTAAAAGTGAATTAAGGCCACTCCAATATACACACACATAATACAACAAAGACAAAATTGCCATTAAGAAAGAAAGCAAGACAGTAGAGTAATTGAAACTTATGGACTTAACTCATCACTAAATGATGAGCTCTTATGCTTCACTTATAAACTGGAGGAGAAATCTAGCGGTGGCCTCTCTCTTTTACTAGCTTGAGACTGATCTTTACCACACACTATACTAGGATAGAAAATATCACAAACTCAATAATACGCAAATACTTAAAAGAAGGGAGGAAAGAGGAGATGATACGGGCATTAGGTTAGACGAAGCAAGGAGAGTTGCTTATATAAATCGTAGGTTCAAACATAAGATTATGCTTGGAAGGATAAGAGAGGAACATTTCGCAAAGAAAATACATGAATTCGGAAAACAGGCAATAAAAAATGCAAGGCTTATGAAGAAACCAAGGCTGTAGGTGATAGTTGTGGCTGGAGATGCTCATAAGGGGAAAATCATAGATATTTTTCGAGAATTTTATCATAAAGAAGACGAAGATTGATTGATTGATGTTTGATTTTTTGCTGTGTTAAATCTTCGAATTGATTATCAGTGAGAGAAGGTTAAAAATAAAATCAAATTAATTCAAATAAGAATAGAAGTTTTGCAAAATGAGAGAAGTTATCAATATTCATGTTGGTCAGGCAGGAGTACAGGTGGGAGCAGCTTGCTGGGAGCTATTCTGTCTTGAGCATGGTAAGCCTACTCGTCATTGATTCATTTGTACCATAGGTATTAATCCAAGTGGGTTGCTGCCTGAAGAAAATGCGCATCTCAATAACGATGACTCTTACTAGACTTTCTTCCAAGAGACAGGAGTAAGATCAAATTTAAAAGAGCGATTGTGAATTGAACTAACTCTAAACTATTATAGGCTGGAAAATTCGTACCAAGAGCAGTTTAAATCGATCTAGAGCCTACTTGCATAGATGAAGTGAGGTCAGGAACTTACAAGGAGCTGTTTCATCCCGAGAATTTGATCAGTGGCAAAGAGGACGCAGCTGATAACTTTGCCAGAGGTCACTACACAATTATCCTATAGCCATGTTTCTAGTATATTTAGCACAATAGGAAGTGAAGTTATTGACCTGCTTCTCGATAGGATAAGAAAGCTTGCTGATCAGTGCAACGGACTTCAAGGTTTCTTGGTCTTTCACTCGTTCAGTGGTGGCACAGGATCAGGACTGGCCTCTCTTCTTCTCGAAAAGCTCAAGAGAGATTACGACAAGAAGACAAAGATAGAATTCGCAGTTTACCCTTCAGAGCAGTTATCATCAACAGTTGTCGAGCCTTATAATTCGGTTTTGTGTACTCACGCTATGCTAGAGTTTTCAGAGGTTGCTTTCATGGTCGACAATTAAGCCATGTACGATATTTGCTTGAGGAATATGGATATTGAGAGGCCTAAGTTCACAAACCTAAACAGAATGATTGCTCAGGCTATATCAAGTATAACTGCAAGCTTAAGATTTGAGGGTAGTTTGAATTGTGACTTGACTGAGTTCTAAACTAACTTGGTACCCTACCCTCGTATCCACTTCCCCATCTGCTCTTATGCGCCATTCATTTCGAGTGAGAAAGCTTATCACGAGACTTTTACTACTTATGAGCTATCCTCAGCCGTCTTTGAGCCTGGAAATATGATGGTAGCTAATCAACCTACACTTGGAAAATACATGGCTTGTTGTCTAATGTACAGAGGAGACGTCGTACCCAAAGATGTGAACGCAGCAGTTGCTACAATCAAATCCAAGCAGACTATAAATTTCGTGAACTGGTGTCCCACTGGTTTCAAGGTGGGAATTAATCATTCTCCCGCAACAGCTGTGCCTGGTGGAGATACAGCCAAAACCTTGAGATCTCTTTGCATGATAACAAATTCCACTTCAGTGGGCAATCCATCTTCAGTATATATGTATAGTCAAATAATTTGCAATTATTTTGTAAAGGTTATAGAGAGAATGGATCATAAATTCGACTTGTTAATGAAAAAGAGATGCTTCGTGCATTGGTTTGTAGGAGAAGGTATGGAGGAAGGAGAATTCGCAGAGGCGAGGGAAGATTTAGCAGCTTTGGAGAAAGATTATTAAGAAGTGGCTCAAGACACAACTGATGCTGAGGAGGGGGATGATATGAATGAATGAGAACGTTTTAATATATAAAGAGTGGCAGTAATATGCAGTAGGATAATTTTTAATCGAACTTCTACTTTCAAATCTGATAATTGCAGATAAATATATTACCATAAAAAAATCTAAGTATCAAAATTAAAACTTTGAATGAATTTTAAAACTCGAAAACAGGAAAAACTTATAGAAAATGAAAAGATAATAATAATTTAAATTATAATGATCCAAGGTATTTATATAAATGCTGATGATTAAGAGGATATGAAATAGAGGAGGGAGGATCTTTAATTTAATTATTTTGCGAACTTATGAAGGCAGAGACACAGACCTACAAAGAGAGCAAAAATAAAAAGTTCACTTTCCCAAGAAATTCTCTAACCTATGAGTCCATTTCAGAGCCCACAGACAACATAGTTTGTAATCACTCATCCTTATAATATAGCCATTCTTATCTGTGTTATAGATTCTTAAAACGATGCAGGCTCTTCCTCGAATCATCACCCTGAGGAAATAATGTTTGAGGGAAACTCATTTCACCACAATAAAACACAAGTCAATAATTACCCAAAGGCACAGTTCGACCCTGAGAAACTATTCTTCATTTTAGGTTTTATACTTAATCACAAAATAATTTGATTCTAATGATAATCCAGTATGACGTCTTGAGCAAGGGCTCAGATTATTAAAGGAGTTCAAGCATAAAGAGAAAGAAAAAGTCCTCTCATCAGGCCAATGGGTAGCAGAACATAGAAAACAACTCTCAGTCTAACTAGGTGTCCCAAACGCCCACCGAAACTTCTAACTACTTCAATTAGCAAACCTTCTTTCATATTAATTACTATGGCATCCCTCCCCCACACAATCTTCTCATGCATGGGCCTCAGTAAAACTTGCAATATATTTCATTGAAGTTTAATCATCATGATGGGAATATATAATTAAAACTCAAGCTAGTACAGCAACTTTTAAACTTACACAAACGGCGGCTTCTAGCCGTTTATCCCACAGCAATAAAGTAGTCCGTACCACAATATCTCAGGCAACTAGAATCCATCTCACTAGTTCTTCCTAAACTAAATGAGCGCATATGGTTCCTTCCATAGTCAGAGGGAAAATATTTTGCCAAACTAACTTTCTAATTAAAACTAGCAAGCTTCTTAGCCTAGCAAAACTGCTCATGCCTAATAAGTATACTCTCCGCTAAATACCAACAAGCATGATAAATTTAGAATGATTTTCTTTTGTTTGATAACAGTCTTCATTTGAGAGTATAAGAAATAGTGAGTAAAATCCTTGGCTAGAGCTAAGTTAATGATTTGAGTGAGGATTCAAGCATCTTAGATTTGCAGATTCTTTCTTTAAAAGCTAATTTAAGTCCTCGACACCTTGAGCGGCTCTTGCTTGTATATTCGTCATCTAGTGATTCTCAAAACTTAAAGTCTTCTTAGCATGGAGAACACCAAGATATGGTATTCCCCACTTTTAGCAAGACTTCATTGCTATTCAAACTGCTTGAAGTCTATAGAAATCAAGATACAGATAACTAAATCCTGAGGGAGGCCATCAAACGCTCTCCTCATAATCTTACTTTGAAATCTGGTAAAGATTCTATTAATCTAAACAAGAGAGAAGATGATACAGAGAGGAACAGTAGGATTGCTGAACTAGAAAGAGAGCTCATGTTTTCTAGGGAGCAAAATTTGAATCTATAATAAGCACTCGGAATCGAAAAGCCTAGTGATATTAAGGATTCGGTGATTAATGACCCTATTATACCAAATTCAGAGAACCAATACGAAAAGGTATGTCTATCATTTGTAAAGAAGTATAACCCAAATTTGATTTAGGAAGAAATTTAGAGACTCAAGTAGGAGCTTGAAATGATGAAAGAGTAAATGAAATTGCAAAGTGCGAGACATAGAGAGCAAATTTAAGAAATAAAGAGAGTAATTTATTTCCTCATTAAACCATATAGAAAAATTTAAGGGGGGTATAATTTAAAATAAAAATCATCCTAAAAATCTTAATTCAGCTAAGCGCTATTTGTTTTTCTCTAAATTATGACTTTTTTTAGGCAATTTTAAAATTTTAGAAAAGAATGATATGCCAAAATTTTGAAAGTTAATGTATTACTATTGGAGATGCTAGCTAAAATACTAAAGCATCATCTATGCTTCCTCATAAGAATAGAAAATTTGGCAACCTAACTTAAAATTCATATAATGAAAGCGATTGAAGATCAATAAATTTTTAAAGTTTATCCTTGAAATGAGTTGGTCTTCTTAAGTATAAATTTTTTAACTAATGCGCGTGGAAGTGTAATCAGCGCGATGAAAGATAGTTAGTTGGCAGACATAAGCTAGATCTAGGACTTTGAGCCATCTTAGTTTGAAATTTCCTAGCAGGTTCTGAGTTAAAACTAGCCACCAAATGATCACACTTTCAAACTGTAAACTCAAGTCAAGCCTTTGAACAAATCTGCAATTGCCACTCTACTAAGTGAAAAAGAAGACCCCTCCTCTTACTCTAAAGCAGGAGATGAATTTCAGTTCTCCCCTGGGGAAATATTATTCGCTTCTCAGCCTGTCAGAGAAAGCAGGCCTAGCAGCTTATTCCCTTCAAGCAACTTTAAATTTGCTCAATTAACTTCAATTTTGCTATTATAAACTCCAAAGTGAGCCAATCAAACTCTTCAGGAGGCGGCACTTTAATATCTGGCAAGGGGAAAACGAAGAAGCTTCGACCTTTTAAACTCAATCTAGGAGGTGGAGGCATAGCTTAGAGATTAGAAACCTCCAATACGATTGGGATGGGTCTGGTGTTGAAGCAAGATTAGATATCTCGTATAATAAAAAACTCTCAAAAGGCAGCACTCAATCAAACCAACAACATTTTATTATCAGACAAGCAGTATGATACTCAAATCTTACTTCGAATTATGCTTTCGTTAATTATCATGAACTTTTATACTCACAAAGATAAAATGAGTCCTCTTATAATGAGACCCTCGTCCAAGAAATCTGCAGACAAGATTGCTTTAGTAAGTCGATTCTTAGATAAACAGAGAGGAGGAAACTAAGAGACGGCCCTTAATCCTTTTAGATGACGAGCCTTTGTAAGTAGAGATGCAAGAGAAGATTCAGAAGTACACTCATAATCTGAGCAAGACCTCCTAGATTTTTCTGCCTGCAGATATTTCAAACAATAGAAAAGCAAAGTCAGAGAATAAGAGTGCCACTGATCATTCAGCTTAGCAATATAACACACCTCCACTGGAGAGTGGTCTCAGGTCTAAGACTCCAAACGAGTTCTTAATTTCCAAAGCTAAGTCTGGTCAGGCCACCAGGAAGGAAATGATGAACAAGAAACTAAGTACCATCAACAATAGCATCGCAGAGGAAAATAAGTTCAATGCAACTTATTCTCGTTTAAGAATCCATTCTTGTTTCTGTAGTTAACTTAAAGCCAACTAAAAGATTTGAAGACTCAGACGATGACTAAAATATTTAGTCCAGGTAATTAGCAAACTGATACTGCTCAATTTTTCAATGATTTGAAAGCAAATGAATTGACATTCAATAATTAAACTTCAAATGATCTCGTTTCCTATGGACAGAGACCATAGTCCAAGCAGAACTCTTAACTTTTTAAATTTGACGACTTAAAAATATTCTTTCTTGCAATTAAATTTTTTTAAATTAGCATTTAAGACTTAACCTATTTATTTTAAAATGAGGTTAAATAATTTGGGTAACTTTACAAACTGAGGAAGACAGCCTCTAGTTTCAGATCAAATCACTCTAGTGCGATAGTAAGCGACAGTGATTATAAGTCTAATACCTTAAACCTGAACATGGGTGCTGGCTTGGCTTAAATAAGTGGCATCTCCTCTAAGAGATTAAACTCTTCCCTCAATATGAGTGCTATATCAGCCGCCCCAATAAAAACATTTTAAATATTTTATTGATTTCGCCTTGAGCAGCAACCCCACTAACAAAGCAGGCGATCCTCTCCGGAAGTTAAAGCTAAAGACTTCTTCTCAGAACAACAATAACTTGCTCAAATCTCAAGAAATCTCTAAAACCAAGAAAGTTATAGCCTCCAAGATCAGCTTTAAAGACTAGAGGCAGGAGTTAGATCACAAACTTTATCTCCTCTTTCATTTATTCTCTCTTTAAACTGGGATTTGTAAATGAATCACTCCTCCTAAATGGCTTTACTCAAAACAATAACAATAACCAGTCAAAGATGGGCAAAATGCAACAATCATCACAATTTAATTTGAAAGAACTTAACGAAGTACCTTCTTAAAATAATATACACAAGAAGCAAAAGAGTCAGTAGTCTTCCTATGGTCAGTCGCCTTTGCCAGTCAGCGCAGGTTTTAAACTCAACCAGAACAATTCCCTAAACTTAATTTCTTAAAGTGATAAGTTAGCTGTACTTGCGAGACGAGGGGAAATGAGTTAGGTGTTTGGAGATAGTTCATCTTCTTCCCATGGACCCAATAAGAGATCCAGCCAATTACAATCCTACTAAGCAGGCATCCTGCAGAACAACTTCATGAAGAATGGGGGCGACTTCCAAGATTTCCAAAAGAAACAACTCTCACTCCCCTTGCAAGTGGATTAAATCAGCAGTCTCAAAGCTACCTCAAACATTGCTGCAGACAAAACTCAGAAGATTAATTAAAACTACTCCTTAGCAAAGCAGCAAATCATAATTTTGAATTTTGGCCAGATTATATTTTTGCAAATACAGTAGAGAATCCTCAAGAATTAGGAACAGATATAGGATCTAAAGATTTAAGCGCAGTCCAATGGAATATAGCAGATGTTGTACTAGTAGGAGATGGTAAAGATAAATCAGAAATAACAGCAGCAGTAGTAGTAATAGTTTTCTATAGACAACAACAGGAAGAATACAAGCTATGAGAGAAGCAATAATCTCCCACCCAGGGAACTCAAATAGAAAAATCTTAAAATCTCACCTAACCAAATCAACTGGAATAAGTCCATTCTCTCCAAGATAAATAAGCTTAAAGTATGTATGCTTGTTCTTATTTGAGTATGATAAACAATTCCTTCTAGATAGATGAATCTATAAGCCCAGTGCCAATTAAGAAGTCTCAGATACAAGGAGTCAGTCAGCCAAAGGTAATAAGGTCGGTTAATGTATGAAACCCAAGATACACCACCTAATTTCATTTTCCCTATAAACTATGGTTTGCAGACATCAATTTTGAAATAATTTGAATTAAGGTATATCTTTCCCTATCTTGAAACATCATAGCCCTATATTGAAAGTAGTAGTTGCATAAATACTTGACTGCAAATATATCTTCGAATTTCATCTCTCATAACTTAATTTCTAATTTATTGCTCTCATTTCAGCAGAACTTGGCTTTGGAGAAGTCCATCTCGGGGTGAGCTCTCATGAACTCAGCAAGCTTGTTCTTCTTCTCCTGCTCCTCTGAAGTGGGGAGACCCTTCTACTTCTGCTGTTGGTCGAACATCATCTTCTCTACAACGCTTCTGGTATCTCCGTCGAGGTCGCTGAGCTTGGAGTTTTCAGGCTCAATCTTCTGAGTGTCAATCTTAGTGTCACCCTCGAGCACGCAGTCCCACCACTCCATCTTGTTCACCTTGGTGAAGGTAATTTGAAGGAGTCTCTTCACTCCATCCTTCTCCACAGACCAGAGAGAGTCGTCCACCTTAATTTTCTTGCAGAGCTCACCCTCAACAAGTTTCTCTGCCTTGCCCTTGAAGCCAACTGATAGCTTCTTGGACTGGATCTTCACGTCGAGGTTGCGTGCTTCAGTGCTATCAGGCAGGAGAATGTTCACAGTCACCTCATCCAAGGTCTGGTTCCAGCGGTACTTGTCAGTGTAGCCACCGTTTCCTGGAAGAGGAGTCTGTTTGTCGCTTGCCTTCTCTCCTTCTGCGTTTTGTTCTTTAGTCTCCTCATCTCCAGTTGATGCATACGGTAAAATTAGAATGCGGGTATAACAAAGATGCCTGAGTAGCAGAGGGCTCAGAAGTTGAGTCCTAAGCATTTTCTCTGGCAGCCTTTCTCTTCTGCTCTTCCTTCATGATGCGTTCAGCCTCCTCATCAGTGATCTCTTCCACTTGAGCCTCAGTCTGTCCTTGAAGTCTCTTGGCTGCCTCTTCCTTCTCCTTCTGTTCCCGCTTCTTGCGCTCCTCCTCCTGCTTCTGCTTGAGTAGCTGCTCCTTCTTCTTGTCCTCAGAGTAGATCTTGAGGTGCTCCTCTAGGGAGGTGTTGACGATACCACGCGCCTTGTCATCATAGGCGAACAAGTCAGTCTTGCGACGCATGAAAGAGAACAGGTTGCCAAAGAAGTTCTCAATTCCTTGTGACTGCTGCACCGCAGTCATGAACAAACCGTCGAAGCGTTCCTCTCCAGACATTTCACTCAATATAACTCAGATAATATCACACTATGAAACATTTAAGTATAGTGACATACTTTTGAAAGTGTGGATAGATATTAATCCAGCAATAATTTAAATTTATAAAGAACATTCGCGAAAATAGAATAGATGCTGATGATCCAAAAGAGGACTATCTAGTTAAGAATTTTAATGATAAACAGTGAGCGAGCAGTGTGTTAGATTTAGTTGTTGCTCTCTCTTATATGAATTTATCCATGGTTATCGACTCGGACCTTTGTTCGGATTAACTACTATACTTTATTTCAAACTTATACATTATCAATTCGAAGACTCCTTCCTCTCTTCTCCAATTTCATCTCACCTCTCATTTCTTGAGTAGGTGAGGGTACTTGATCAAGTGCTGCTTTTTAAGAGTGGCAGCCCAGGCGTCACAGAGAATGATATCATTCTTAGTCATAGCTGCTGCCTTGATGTAGAAAGAGCGTAATCCCTTATTGAGGCAGTCTGGCTCGTAGCTCATGCAATACTTATTGAAGCAGCCCATAACTGCCCAGGCCAAGACCTCGAAGTTCTTGATCTTCTTTATGAGTCCTTTGCTCTCCAACATGGTGACGAGGGTGTCCTATAAAGAAAGCAATTTATTATTGTCCCATTGATAAATAGTGCTTACGAGGCATCTCGAGAGGAAAACGAGAGCGAGGAAGGCCTGCGTTTCTTCTCATCGAATAATAAAGCGAGAGCTGACAGGCCTCCTGCAACTATGGCGTTCAAGCCATCATCTTGGCTGAATCGACGCATCCCACATAAAACTCCCTTGTAAATACCACATAGGAAGGAAGCAAAAAGCGAGAAGAAGAACGCGTCTTTGTGCTTGCTCAGTGTCATCCTATAGTTTACTCATTAGATACATTCTCAGAATTGGTAAGGTTGCTCTTAAGATAAAATAGTGAAGATGTGTGTGTTAATAGTCTTAATTGATTAAGCAGCATTACGTCAACTCAATTACAAGATGCGTAGCTGACACCTTAATTTTAAGAGTCTTATTAAATCATTATCTAGGAATAATCTCAGGGAGATTAAGGCCAATATCAAATCAGATTCGCAAATCCAATTACCAAATTATGAAATCTTGCTGATTTTCTTAACTGGTCACTTTCAATGAAACCAGAATGCCTTTACTTACAAATTTTTGAGAAGCTGCACTGGTTTAACTATCTTAGGTAGGTGGTTAATGAGAGTTTTGATGAGGAAAGCGAGTGCGAAACCTCTGTACCAACCTCTTAGGGTATTTTCGAAGCAACTGAACTTGTGTTTGCACATGCAAGTCCTGGTAAGCATGCAAGCAGGCACATTCATTTTCTCAAGAAGCGAAATCTCCTTACTCTTCTTGGGCTTAGACTCGGGTGCACTCTATTCTTGATCAATCTCTTCAAGTGACTTCGCTCCACATGATTCGTGCTAGTGCTTTGTGCCCTTGGTTTCTTTAGAAGTTTAAATGCTATTTAGTATCGCTTACGAGATGATTAATTCGAGAATATAATATAATGAAATGAGAGATTCTTCGGCGTTTTTGCCTCCTTGAGAGGAATGGAGTGGGAGCCCCGTCTCTTCACTCTAGCTGTTTACTCTCTTCTGGTTTTGTTTTTGAAGATTCATCTCCTCGTCAGATTAAATAGATCTATGATGAATAGAGAGTAAGCATAATTTGATTCTTAGCCACTCTAGGAGTGATCTTAGTGCGATAGTTGGTGTTTCTGAGCTGCCTCCTCCTTGATGTGCGAATCCTGCTTTTAGACCTTGGGTAGTTGAGATGTGGAGAGTTGTGCTTGATTTTGTGATTGTGCCTTCATTATTTATATATCACTGATTTTTGTACTGATTTACTTCAAACTTTTATTATAACCCAAATCTGGTTTCATTATGTAAATGCTTTTAAGCAAAAATAATATACTTTCAACATAAAATCTATCAAAGTAATTTGTGTTTAGATTTAGAACCTTAAAAATTATGAAGGATTAAATAAAATTCCAAAGAGAAAAGCAGTTATAAGCTTACATATTTCTTAGATCTTATTTTTAAAGTGATCGTAGTCAGCTTTATCATTAAATTAAAACTGTGCTTTGATAATGAAAGAAGAGTATTATTAATACTAGTAGAGTGGTTAATCTATATGAATGGAGGATCCACCTTCCAAGATCATATATTAAATGCAATGGAGATAAATCTCAATCTACCAGCTCAAAGCTATCCTTATAATCACTGATAAATCAACAAACTAACTTAAAATTTAAATTAAATTGCTCTTTATACTCTTATCACAACATCAATCATAAATGTTTGAGGATTTTAGAAGGAAAAACTTGGAATTATAATCACAAATAAATGAGTAGTGCCAAGAAACCTCACACCTAATAAAGTTCAGCCTAGCAGTCTAAACAGCAAGTTAATCATTCTCAAATGGCAGCACCAGTCTCAAATGCAGGAATAGGAGGAGGAGCTGGTAGTGTGGGTAGTTTTCAGTTCGGAGAGTACAAAAGTTTCAAGGATTTCAAAAAGGGCAAAGAGTCGTTGTACAATTATATTTCATTATACTTTGAATTTTATTTGTCGCCTAAGTTTAAATTTACCTCAGACATAGTGCGAGACATCCTCGACCCAAAGAGTCCTCTCTACTCTGATCCAAATGGATACAGAGAGAGTGACCCCAACTTTTGATGGAAGTTCAAGATGCACTATTTTAGAGTCATATTGAAATTTATAGTAAGACTGAATTTACTCATTAGGGATAGTTAAGGTATCCCACCAGTGTGAAGAAAATAAAGACGGGGATTGACAATGTAAAGTCTGAAAGCTATAATCTACTCCAAAATATGAAACAGCAAAGCCTGAGAGAGGAGAAAAAGAAGAATATAGCTAGAGAGGGAGCAGAGACTTCTTTCCACTTCATGTAACTTTCTAGTCAGTTGGGACTTGCATCGCCTCAAAATAATTCAAAAAATGGACAGTAAGCCTCTGCTACTTCACCAGTGGGAGCCGACAAAACAGGATAGAACCCCAATAGCATGAAAGGAGCCTATGTAGATCTTTCAGAGCTAACTGAAGCAGAGTTATTATCTACTTCTTATATGAAAGTATTAAGAGTTAGAGAAGTACTACAGAATTTAAAAGGACTATCTTGAGTTCATGGTAGAGATGGGTTTTACTATCCCCAAGGAGAAGCAAGAGCTGTTCAAGATCTTGATTCTAAAGGACTACTATCATTAAGATGAGCGAGAGAAGCGCAAACAGCAAGCTATCAATAAGCTAGAGAGGGAGGGCGATGCTCTAAAGAGCAAATTGAAATAGATAGATCGTCGTACTGAGAGCAAGATCATCTCTCAGGCTAATAAGAATTTCAACATCCACTTACATGTGTAAAGTAAAGTAAAGTAAAATTTTAGGAATGGAATTAATAATCAATTTCAAATCTCAGCACTTATTACAGTACTAGATAAGAAACCGTACTATTATCCTATGTAACACTTACATGTGAATAGACTACGTAATGAGGATGTGGAGTATTTGAAAGAGCTCAATGATGAAATCAATCTGAAGATCAAGTACTTTACAAATCCTTCACTCATGCATCAAGTTATGAATCAACACATTTACGATAAGAATGAAGATGGGGGGAACTCTACAGATAACAATAACAGTTTAGACTCTATTGGCAACAATGCAGGCACAAATCCAAGTGCTGCTAATGCCACTGCAGATCAACAGACCGTGACTTTAGATACGAATCAAACTGCTCAATCTTCCATTCTTCCTAAAATGGGAGAAGTTTCACTCCCCTCTATTAACCAAAGGATGGGCTAGATGGGTGGTGCTGGCAACAAATCCAAGTTTAATAACACAGACAGAAATAAGAGCAAACTAAATGACGCATCATCAGCTTTCCAACCTGCTAAAAAGAATCCTGGCACAACCAGAGCTGCCAACAGCAAATCTACTACTCCCTTTTCTTAGCTGTATATAGTCATATTATCTAATGTGCATCAGACTGATCCATCTTCATCAACTTATTCGAACAAGAATCACCAGCCATCGATGCAAAGCTCCACTGGCTTGCAAAACTTCGATGTCAAACAGATAGAGCAGTTCTACAAAGAGGACAATAATCTCAGAGTTCCTAATTATAAAGAGGAAGAGAAGCAGTTATCAGCTCAACAGCAACTCCAAAATCAGATACAGTAGATGGAATAGATCAAGGGAAATGTCAAAGACTACTTTCAGAAAATGTACAGGAAGAATAAGATCAAGAAAGATTATTTATCTCATGTCAATTTCATGTATGCGTTTGGTTTAAAGCTTCAGCCATAAACACGATCTGCAAGAAAAATATCCTGGAAGATCAGTTCGACTTCTTCTTGAAAGTTCTTGAAGAGAAAAACAAGAGAGGACTTGGAGGAGTTGGAGCAGGAGGAGGCTTTAAGACTTCACAGTCTCAACCGTAGCTGATCATAAACTAAGACATTAAGGTTAGGGACTTCAATTTGAATCCTAACACTCCAAACTAGCAAAATCAGCTAAACGCAAATGCACCATCAAATAATTTCCAGACTCCTCAAGTTTACGACAGGTATTTCAATTTCCAACCTTCGCAGGTCAATTAAACCCCTTTGCAAGTAAATCTCTAGTATTCACAATCCTAGCAGCAATTGTTGAACACTCAGCCATTTCAAAGTTTGGTACCCTACTAGTTCCACCTAATAATCCCTAGCTGAACTCTTCTACTTCTAAGTTACCTCAGCTGAAGGAGGTGAGGGTGAGTGAGATGTTCACAGAGTATAACCGATTCCTGCCCGAGAAGTTATTCTCAGTGAAGAAGATTAAAGACTACTCGATGGGCATTCCCATTTCAGAGAATGGTGAACTTCAGATAGAGAAGGCAGGCTCGGGGAAAACAAGGCTGAGCAGCATTTCCTCAAGCTTGTCTAAAGGCACCATGCGTTCCTTCTAAGATTGTCAAGATAGATTGTAAAACCTCAAGAAGAACTTAGTAGAGCATGAGAAGCTGTTTCTAATTGCTGCGCTGAGAGATAGAGACTTATATGGGGGAGATGACTGAGAGTGATTGTGATAAGTTCATTTATTTCTTAATAACAAGTTTAAATTAGAAATGATAGGTGATTCTTAGAAAGAAAAATGGAAAAGAGAGTTTGTGTAAAGTTTAGCAAAATCAAGGCAAAGCAAAAGGCAAAGAGACTTCAAGGGGCAAAAGCTATTCTCAAATTAATTATATCGCAAAGTGTAGCAAGCTAGGTGAGAGGTGTCAAAGGGTGCAGTCTTCTCAGGGGTGGTCACTGCCAAGGTGTGGAGAGTCAGTCGTCAAGATCCTCCTCCTTGCCGGTGTTGACTTTGTGGCAGTCGTCGATCCAGGAGCAGTAGACGTCCACCGCAGCCGACAAGTCTAAATAAGAGAGTTAAGATAATTTCAGATGAGAATGTGAACTTACGGTTGATCTTGGACTGGTAGACGACGTTACAGACTCTGCAGCTCAAGTAGCCAACTGCCTTCTCTCGGACCCTAATATTAATTTAAGTTTAAAATTAGATTGCGGAAAAACGAATGCTTACAGTTTGATCTCGATGCACTGGCGTGGTTGCAGAAGGGGCAGTCGAAGACAGACTCTAGCTTCTTGACCAGTTTCTTGACTGGCTTGATCTTCTTTTGTTTGCGCTTTCCCATTCTTGGATGCTGTTCTCAAATACTCTGAGCGAAACTTGCTTGAGTGTGTGGATGGTGTGTGTGTGAGTGGAAAGTGGGTGGGGTGTGGTTGTAGTGGTGAAGTTGGAAGAGTTTCAAAACTCAAAAACGCAAAATTATTATAAGATTAATAAAGCCAACTCACTTATCACTCTCGAATATTTGGATCATTGGTCAAATTCGTGTGACAAATTCAAACCAATTTATGACTTATTTGTTTGCAGATTATGAATAAGGGATTAAGAGAATAAAGAAATGCAGGTTAAAATAAATTTGAATTGTTATTTTACTTTCTATTGCTAAATTAACATTCTTTTATAATTAGAATAATTACCCCACTTTATGTTTTTTTGAGTGATATTTATAATTTGAAATCAATAATTTATCGTTGTTTGGATGCAGTTAATGGAGTTAGATCCACAACCAGCCACTTAGAACTCGCTCTACACTCTCGTAATTCTCTTCCATTTTTATCCCCTCAAATATCCCTCCTTTTCAGGCGAATCACCAGTCCGATGTTCTCATGAAAGACGAAGATTAAAAATATAAGGAATTAAAGTTTACAATGTAGTGGTTAATTATTTGAAGATGATAACAGAGCGATAAAAGATAACGCCACTAAGTATGACTACAGTGAAACTTAGACAAACCAAGATGGTTTCTTTTCCGACCTCAAAACCGCAGTAACTTATTAAAAAATATCAACTTAATATTTGCTATATAGTAAGTATGAAGAATCGATTCCTGGGAGATTAGGAATATCTTTGGACATTAAAATATCAGTGAATTATTAATTTCTTATCTTGCTAGGCTGCTTGTTCAGTCCGCGTTGCTTTGAGAGTGAGACCTTTAGTGGGGAGAGAACTCTATGAGTCTCCAAATATTTGCGTAACTTGCTATCCTGAATCAGACCAGCTGATTATTGGAAAAGACCGAACCTTTACCTTCGACAAGGTTTTCGATATTCCCAGTCGCTAACAGGCTATCTTCGATGGCTGTGTCAAGAATTTTAACTAAATATGACTCCCTTTAAAGATTATCTTCTAATTTAGTGCTTGGATGCTTCGCAGGATTTAATGCAACAGTGCTGGCCTATGGACAAACTGGAAGCGGGAAGACCCACACTATGGGATCCGGCTACACTATAGGAATAAAGGAGGAGGAGCTTGGAATAATCCCAAGAGTTATTAGACTGATCTTTGATGAGGTAGATAAGCGCAAGCACAAGGCAGAATTTATCATCAAGTGCTCCTTCCTAGAAATTTACAATGAAGAACTCAATGATCTGCTTGAGGCAGGAGCTGTGTCTTCTTAGAATTAGCAAAATGTGCGGATAGATTCATGCAAAAGAAAGAAATCACCATCAGAGAAGAGAAAAATGGCAACATCAGTTTCACTCATTTTAATGCCCCTATTGATCAGTGTATTTGGTCTAAAAGAAGAAAAAGTTAATAGCTATGAAGAGTTAGCTGCTTGCTTGGACAGAGGAAGCAATTTCAGAAGCACTGCAAGTACCTTAATGAATAACTGCTCCTCCCGTTCTCATGCAATTTTCACTATATCAATTGAGCAGCACGTGATTGATGATCTCTATCAGCCTAATTCTGGTTAATAACCTGCAGCAGCAGCTGCTGTTTCAAGCGGTGCATCGAATAACCCAGACGAGTTCATGGTTGCGAAGTTCCATTTCGTAGATTTGGCAGGAAGTGAAAGAGCAAAGAGAACTGGAGCAACCGGAGCAACTCTCAAAGAGGGTATCTCAATCAACAAAGGCCTTCTCTCGTTAGGAAATGTCATTTCAGCTTTGACTGAAGACGTCAAGAAGAATGCTCATGTACCTTACAGAGATTCTAAGCTTACTAGGATCCTTCAAGACTCCCTCGGTGGAAATTCCCGAACCTCTATGATAGCTTGTGTATCCCCAGCTGAGATAAACTTTGAGGAGACCTTGAACACTCTCAAATATGCGAGCAGAGCTAGGAACATCAAGAACAAGCCTATTGTCAATAGAGATCCTAATTCCGCTCAAATAGCTTAACTTAGATAGCAGGTCTACGAACTTCAAAAGGAACTTCTTGGAGCTAGAAAATTACTGATTAGCAACAACATAACGTTCGAGGAAGGAACTTCAGTCCCCACTGACCTAAGTATGATCGAAAGCGGTTTCAACGGAGGATCAGGTGGACACACTAAAGAGTACATGATAGGAGGCGCTGAGATTTAAAAGTACGAGAACGAAATCAAGGAACTGAAGAGCATTTTGCAGCAGAGAGATAAGAAGATTAATCAAGTATAGGGTGCACTTGATACAACTTAGGATTAACTTTCGACTAGCAGAATTGAGTTTTTCACCATCTAAAAGGAAAGAGACGTGTCTCGTTTTTAACTTGAGTAGATAGTCCAAATCCTGAAGAAGAGGGAAATCTTTGCTGATGTGATGCGGGAGTTCCATGGAGGGGATGACCCGAGCTCGAGAATGGATAATGAAGAGAATAAGGGAGATGCCTCTAACCTAGACTTTGTGTTTGGCTCCTCAGGACCTTGCATCTTAGAAGAGTACCAAGTAAAAGTCGAAGAGCAGAAAAGAGAGCTGAATGAAAAGATTCAGCAGATAAATCAGCTACAGAAAGATAATGAATACCTGGTCAAATAGGCAATTCAAGATACTGAGAATCTTGAGAATAAGGAGAAAGAGATAGAGAGACTAAAGAGAAGCAACAACAAGCTCCAAAAGGAGAATGTACAGATTAAGAATGAGCAGAGAAGAGGCACCTTCAACAGAGGAAACGCACCAAACCAGTAAGAGAAAGCACCAAAGGAGAATGCTCCCTCTACTTCTCAAAGCTAGGCCTTTTCATCCATTCGTAGAGCTACAACTACTGTAAACAACAAGAGCAGTTTCAATACATCTGCATCAGCTAACTTTACTGGCTTGAAGAAAGGCTATGAGTCTGCTCAAGCGGGTGCTAATAACCAAAACTTAGCAAGCTAGAAAAATACTGAAGAGTGGCTTAGCAAGGAGTTGGACTATAACCTGTCCACTTTAACGAAATGTTCATTGAAAACCTTACTCAGTCCTTATCTACTATGCTTGTTCTCAAGAAACCAAAGGAGTAGCAACTTAATTCTGCTTACTCAACTAATTAGAGACTAGAAGACCATAACCCCTTAAATGATATTCAGGAGGATGAGAATGAGAACGTGGACTCTGTGGCTAATACTGAGGGTGTAATTGGAGGTGTTACAACCAGTTTTGCAAATGTTCCCATGCAAGATGTGACCAACGAGCCCCTGGATGTTAGAATGTAGGATGCAGCTGAAGGAGAAGATTCTTCTGATGATTCCGGAGCTGAAAATCAAGGAGCGAACGAGGGTGGACTAGAGATCGAGCATTTGCTTCCCTCAGGAGAAAAGGAAATCCAAGAGGTGATCGAGTAAGATGAAGAAGCAAAGAAGGAAGACTTAGAGAAGGCAAGCTTGATCTAAGTGCAGCAGACCTACATCAATTAGATAGACGACGAGCTGATTGAGAAGGAGAGACTGCTATAGGCTATTAAAGGACTCTCACAAAGCCATGTCTCAGAATCTTTTTAGACGCTATGAAACAGCAATACCATAACAAGATCCAATAGTTCCAATCTGAGATGCAACAGCTTGAGTAGGAGAGAGTTGAGTCTCTTAAGAAGGCAGGCACTGAAACAAAAGTCTTAACTTGAGGAGTAGTTCAAACGCAAGTTAAAGGAGCTGGAGGAGAAGTTGAGAGACGCCAAGCAGAAAGAGAAAGAGCAGAGAAACATGCAGACGGACTCCAACAAGCAGAAGCTGCGTATAAAGTCCCTTGAGGGTGAGATTGAGAAGATGAAGACCTAGAGGGTGACCATGATGAAGAAGATGAAGGAGGAGAGCGAGCAGCATCGCAAGTGGAAGGCTGACAGGGTGAAGGAGCTGATGCAGTTCAAGCAGGCCAACCTTAAGAAGGACAGGGAGATCCAGCAGCTGAAGAGAGAGAATCAAAGGAAGGATGCTCTGGCTAAGCGTAAGCAGGAGGAGCTGTCTCTGCTTCAGAAGAAGAGCAAGATCGAGAAGCAGAAACAGCAGAATGCTTCGAAGGAGAGGCTAGGAAGAGCAACCTGGACATAGACGCTATCTAGAGGTGGATCATTACCAACACCGACAAGATGCTTCACTACAAAGATAATATTAAATAATTAAGTAATTTATTATAATTGAAAGATTTGCAAGGAGCTCTTGAGGTGGAGCTTCTCCAGAGGAAGGAAGTGGAAGATCAAATCGCTGAGGAGCAGAATACTATCGCTGGTCTTAATGATATTTTTATTATAACATTTTAGCTATATTAATGTGAGAAGGGAGAAGTTGGAGTTCAAGAAGTGCCAGCTGGAGCAGGACAACTAGAACGGTGAGGCCGATGACCAGATCTACTCGATAGACGAAGAGGTGACTCAGATCCAGTACGAGATGAAGGCAGTGAACGAGAACCTGGAGACTCTGGAGGAGAAGTTCGACTTCATCGACAACAAAGCAGCAGCCCTCAACATCAAGATGAGGGAGTTCTCCCCAGATGACATAGAGCAGCTTAAGTTCGATTAGGTTCAATCGATTGAGGGCGCAAGAGCCTGTCTCGGAGCATTCTTTGGCATTTAAATAAAATAATTATAAATTAATAATATTTATTTATTATGACTAATTTTGCTGGATGTGAACATCTACAAGAAGCAGCTGGAGAACAAGGTGGCTGCCAATGAGAAGACCCTGGAAAGCTTCACTCAGCAGATGGAGGAGCTGAGGAGCCAGATGAGAGCAGCTGAGATCAACTTCAGCTCCACAATTGAGCAGATGACTAGGGAGTTCAAGCAGAAGGAGGAGACTCTAGTCCGTATCATTATGGAGAACGGAGGTTCTGAGTTGGAGCAAGCACTGCAAAATCCCAACAGCAAGGGCAATGGAGAGCACATCCTCAGAGAGTATCTGAAGCAGAATTCTCAGAAGGTGGAGGACGACACCTCCAGTCTTTTCAGTCAGGGAGCACCTGGTCAGCTTCAAAATATTTTGGGAAGAAGAAACACCACAGCTGTTAATGCTAAGTAGCTGGAGATACAGAAGAACAAGGAGCAGAGTGTACAGCAAAGCAAGACTGCTCTTTCCAAGCGAGTAGCTGAGCTGGAAAGGAAAACCAAGGACGACCAGAAGAAGCAGGAGTCCCTCAAGCACATCATCGACATGGCCAACCAGGAGAAGGAGATGCTCAAGAAGCAGCTCGAGCAAACCAAGAAGAAGCTCAAGCTATAGGAAGTCCAAGAAGTAAAGCAGTCTAAGCTAGCTCCCCCAGTGGATGAAGCAGCAAATTAATTATTATGGGTATGATTAAAGCAAACTACGCATCCACTCAGCCTCCTAAGTCGCCAAGAGGAGTCGGGCCTCAGAAGTAGTTAACTACTTTGAATGATCTGAGGAAAGACAGGAAAATCAAGAAGCTTGGTGGCAACACAGGTGCTGGCAATGTAGCAGCACTTCCTCAGGTCCATAACTCTTCAGCAGGCAAACCGTAAGCAGATGAATGATGATGAATGATAAGTTTTTACATTCTCAACTTATTCAGAGCCAAGAGTGATAGCAGATGAACCTTTCCACGATGACGATGAGGAGATGATATTTGACAATGTCTTTGACACAAAAGCCAACCCGTTTGATCCCAATCATGATCAAGAGCAGGCATCAACTAATGTATTCACTAGACTATCTCAGCTAGGCAACAAGTCGAGAGGAGCTCCAACAATTAACACCAGTCTCAACATCTCTCAGTCACACATCCCTCCTTAAACTCCCTCAGGGATAGAGAGACAGACCTCACTGTAAGGGTATGAAGACGATGGAAAGTGGAAGAGCCACATGAATAAAGACATGGCTCATAACTCGTAGATCTATGCCCTAGCCTCAGTAGGCAATCAACTCTACTCCACTTCAAACAAGCAGTTGAAAATATGGGATCTAGAGAGACTCTCAAATGTTAGTGACATCTAGACTCCTGGACAAACTAAGTGCTTAGCTATAATGAAAAGCCTAGAACTGCCTTATCACCTCCAGTGAAAAGGTTATCTACATATATGACATGATATCGCTAACACTGGCTGGAAAATTCACCCATCACAAGGAAGAGATCAGAGCCATGACTATGGGCACTGACGATAACTATTTGTTCACTGCAGGTAAAGGTACTCCTAATGCGAATGGTCTCCTGATTTGGGATCTCAGAAAGTATCATAGGTAAGTCAATAATTGCTGCTGTTCTTAATTTTCCACTATAGTCCAATTGAAGAGAGAGAAAAGAACTAGGAAATCTTCTCTCTGAAATCAACTAATGACATGCTCTTCTACGGTTGCCGCTCTCATCAAGTTATTCCTTACAACTTTGTTAACAGAGAGCTCTATAACGCCCTGGAGCCTCCTCACTTTGATGCAGTGACTTCCTTAGCCTTGCTAAATGGATACTTAGTAAGTGGCTCAAGGGATAAGATGGTGAGAGTCTGGGACCACTAGAGACTCAGCTAAGTGCAAGTAGAGTAGGCGCATAATGACTTCGTGAATGTGTTGGAGACTGATTCAGATCAAAAGGAGATGTACTCCGGCTCGAAAGACGGCACAGTTAAGATCTGGCGCATGAAATAGAACAAGCTGAAATGCATGGCCCAAATATAGGCAAACGCCCACTCCTAAGCTATTAACGCGATAACAAGCATTGATAAGCAGTTTGGGCAGCTATTTGCAACTGCAGGAGTTGACAAGTCCATCAAGATCTTCAAGCGCAGACAGGACAGTCTCAATAGCTTTAACCACTTCGATCAGGAGGATAATGATATGATAGACCCATTCATTTATCTTTCTTGATTAGGGTTTTGAAGTTTATATGTTGATTCGACAGGGCCCACCACATTGATAGAAACGACGATTTTATAGATGATAACGATCAGGACGATCTCAGACTGCTGAATTAGATGAGTGGCAAAAATGAGGAGGTGAAGCAGTTTCACCATGCTTAATCATTCCAAGCCACTGGAAGCAGACCTATGACTTCACACTTCATACTCCTCCTCCACTCATCAGTAGCAGTACCTCCAGCAAAACTAAACCACTGTGTAGTAGTATCATCAGAACATATCAAATAGTTTGTTTATTTGCAGTTGGATTCATTATATGCGCTATTTTAGACATATACTCTGGTACTAACTCTGTATCAAATAAGCTCCAGCAGCAGAGGCAGTAGAGACGAATGTAGGAGGGCTCCCGCAGAAACCAAAAGGAGAACGATCAAAACTATAAAATATGATTAGAAAGCTAAATAATCCACTCATTCTGATATTTTAACCAGCTTAATTATCCAGATAATCTATATCTTATGACAATTTGCGCCAAGTCTCTAATATGCTTTCATTAGGTGGGGTAGATTCTGATTTAATTTTGATTAAAAAAGCACCAGGAAACGCTCACAAATTTGTAAGTAAGCTAGAAACTTGTTACTACAGCCATTTGATTGATCTCCACATCAGTTAGATCAGACCTCAAAAATTTTGGTAACTTTTAGAATAAGAAATGGATTTAAGTTCTTCGAATTCTATCACAGATGGAGAGAGCTTAAACTGAGGTAGCTCTATCGACCATCTTGAGACCCTCAAAAAAAGACCTAGTCAGTTTATAGATATTCACATTTTTTCAAGAGCTAATCGAAAGAATTCTTGGTATTGAAAGAGTAATTCAAGTAAGTGCATTGCAAGACCCCTTCCATGGACCCTGATTTAAGCATTAGAATTTGAGCCTGGTGAAGTGATCTATGAGAACAATTCTTTCACCTTGCAGATGTGAGGTATTGCGACGACCATCAATACATGAACTTAATCCCTAATATCCATCATAATGATGATATATTTCAGTCCTCGCTTTGCTTCAACTCACAACAATTATAACTTTCTCAATCTCTAATGAACACCAAAGAGTACCTCAAATTCTACGGAGAGAATATTTTCTCATTATGTTAACCTCTCTATTTCTATCTCTGTGGGTGGATAACGTAAACAAGTACCAAGGTCACATCTTCCATCAACATGGAGATAACCGCCCAGAGGATTTGGCCAAGGTCGCCAAGGTTAGCAGTGAGCTAGAAGCAGCAATTCAAAAGCACGGCAAGGTCACTCTACCTGAGACCTACGAGAGTCAGTTCTTCGAAAGAATCAACAACAAGAAGAGAGATCTCGCTGCTCAAATTTGAGAAACAACCGTGGGTGATTCTCACATAGATCCTTAGAACTCTGTAGATAGGAAGATCTTTCTCAGAGCTCAAAGGTCTTATTATTTAAAATGTAAAGTTTATTTCCATGTAGAAGAGAAATTTTTCCTATAAGATGGGGATATAGAATCGGAAATTGGACCTATTGAAGGTTGAATTTTAAACTTTGCAACCACCCACAGAGATCTAGTTTGGCTCATGAAGTCTTCCTTCATGTCATTGTTCCAGTACTTATTCTCTCCTTAGAGTTAAATGTGTTCATGCAGTAGACTGTTAGAATACCATCGTCTCTCTAGATGGTGAGGTCCTGGATTGCAGTGACTGAACTGGGAACGACTTGCTCAAGGTGATGCAATTCATAGACAGTCTCAGTCTCGTTCCAGAAGCCGTCGGGCTTGTGAACGAAGACAAGGTCCTTATCTCTGTTGTAGGTCATCTTTGTCACGTAGTCGAGGTTGATGTTTTGAAGCAATAAGTTTTCAAGATTCTTGACTGAAACTACGAAGAAGGTGTGCACTGGTCTAGCGATGGATCTCTTCACACCATACTGAATGTTCATGATAGATGGAAATGGAATAAGAAGGAGTCAAAAGGTTATCTGCAAGGTTCCAGCCTGAACCATCCTGGAATTGCTGAGGGACTCTAAGCCAGTTCCAGTTATCAGACATCCACTGAATGGAGGGTGTGCCATCAGCAGCATAGATTTCGAAAGTGTAGAAAGCTGGGAGAAGACCAATGCATGAGGCAGTAAGTACTTTCCATAGTCTAGTCCACTCAGTCACTCTTCTGTTCTCATAACTATTAAGGATCTTTAGGCTCAAAGCAGAGTGTTGGATCAGGATCTTTATTATTAAGTAGGGGTCTGAACGAATGGTTGGAATTGATATCCAGGGTGAGCGGGTGCTCTTTCAATATAAGAGATATTGATTGGCTCTTCTCTAAGAATAGGGTAACCTAATCTGTCAGCAACATGAGGGAACTTTTGTTCATTAGTCCACTCAACATCGTATTTGCTGCCCTTGTCGTGATCGTAATGGTGAGCCTTAGGTCTTAAGAATATTTCTTTATCTTCTTAATGGTCGAGTTCTTGAGTCTTTGAGAACCAAGTTCTGGTGGGCTCTCTCATCCCTTCTTTTAGAAGAACATGTTGTTGAGATGAGTGAATGTGTTTCTAGTTGACTCAATTTGATTGAAATGAGGAGGAATGTAGCTGATTTCGTTCAGATTTTGAGGTCATTTTAACCTTATTGCCTTATTGCTTGTAGTAAGCATAGATCTCAGTAAGTTTCTCCTGAGTGAGCTGCTAGGTGTCGATGAATCTTTGAATGTGCACATGCTCGTGAGGGAGGATGACTGAAGCGTGTCTGTGAGCTTATAACATCTATTTAACCGATGGTGCTTTTTTGTTGTAGATCTTAAGATTTTTGTCCTTCTTGTTTTCGTCCACTGAGAAATAGAAGTTTGACTTGGTCTTCACCTCCTTGTAAACATCGCTCTCAAGTCTCAATCTCTCCTCCTCTGAGAGTCTCTCTTGGAATTGCAGGAAATCAAGTTCTTATTTCACTAGCTTGGAAATCTTATTCTTGAGAAGAATTAATTAATCTATCATTCAACATTCATGGAAATGAGCGTTTTAAATTCTTGACGTACTTGATATGGTGATGATCGTCGTCCTTAATGGCTGCAATTGATTAGAAAATGGTCTTCTTCTGCTGAGGGTCTCTCAAGCTAGCAAGCCATTCAGCCTCAGCAGCCTCTTGAGCTTATCTTTCAGCTAGGACAACTTATGATTATCTCTGCATGGTCTCGAACCTCTTAGTGTTGAAATTGGTTCTGACTTCCTCGAGTCTAGCTCTCTCGTTCTCCTCGATTTACTTTTCAATCAAGGCCAATTATTCCTGTCCAGTGCTCATCATGCGAGCAGCTGCGGCGGGTGCGAATCTCTTGAGAGAGGCTGCAGTCTGTTTCTTAAGAGCTCCCCTTAGGAACATATTTGGATGATATTATAATTATTTATTTATAATGAATGCGCCCATCATATAATTATTCTATTAGTGCGGTGGTAGTTGGTTATAAGTTTATGATTCGAATTAGAAAGCTTAATTATAACTAGGGATAATAAATTCTCAATAGCAGGAGTAATGGGAGTAGGGGTTAGACTCTGTGCCAATACCTATCTTCAAAGTTATCCTCTGATGCTATTAGCTAGTTCTGTACTAACCTAGTCAAGGAGCAAGAGCATTCTATCTTTAATGTTCTGTGGTAGATCTCTTATCTCTGAGAGCAGATTTTGGGTGAGCACGTTTTTCTCATAGGTACTCATCTTCTTATATCTTTTTAGAGGGCTGATCAAATGGGTCATCAACTCTTTGCTTTATATTATAAACCAAAACTTAATTATAAATATGAGCCTGCTTCACTGGTGTCTAATTTTAGGTTAGATCTATAGTAGAAGAGGATGTTTATTGTGTGAATTAGTCTTAGGGACCACCGAAAGAGTTTGGATAGTAACTAGCTGTGTGTCCATAATTTCCATTAACCACTCCTAAGCCATCTCTTGCAAAACTGAACTAGTTGCTCAGAACTCTATAGGGTCTATTGATAGGCAGCTAGTCGTAGTTAGCTCCAAGTCTCTACACATTCTCATCCTGATCTAGGAAAATTAGGCCCTAGAGCAGCTTATCATCAGAGGCAGAGATGCCATCCACAAAATGACCATGATTAAAAGCAACTTGCTCCACCTCTGCGAAGAAGTTATCAGGATTTTGATTTAGAACTAGCTTTCCGATTGACTGATAGGGAATATTTACCCAAGCTTTGGTTGGGTCAGTTGCCTCATATTAAATCCAGCATTAATCAAAAGGGTAAAGAGAAAGTTTGAGGTATATTTGAGAGCTCTAGCATCATCAGGGGAAAGGATTTGCACTTGCACATCCCATTCTGGGAAGACTTGGCCTTCGATTATGTTGAACAAATTCTAGCTGTAATAGTCAGGCTACTTATAGAGGTCTTCCGCTTGTTCTTTCAAAAGATAAGTAGACTAATTATTTTGGACTGCGTCAGCTGAAATCAAGTGATACCTCACTAAGTAGTAAGGAGGGGATGAATCCAGGCTTGCATTTGCAGCTGATTAATTTGCTGTCTAAGTGTTCTTTTGATACCAGACATATGTGTTCTGACTATGAGTGGTCATGCTCTCATAGCCATCTGGGATGTAATCTAGGGAGTAAGTATACAGCAACTTCATAATAAATTCAATGCATTAACATTTCTATCTTTCTTTATTTTAGCAACTGATTTATTGACTAAGGACGATATGAAACCATATCCCAAAAGCTGGATTTATCTCTCAAATTAGTTTGAGGAGACCCTCTCAAGGAATGCAACAAATCTGGCATTGAAATCACATCCTTCAGAAAAGAAACCTCCGAATTGTATGTTATCAAATCGTAGTTGCCCTCTTCAGTGTAAAATTTCAATTGCAAAATCTTTAAAAGCAGTTTAATAAAATTTTACATTCATATGCAAAGCTTTGATATCGCGAACAGTATCTGGTGAGCCCTTATCCCCACTTATGCTTGGTGAAAACCTGGCGAAAACAGGGGTTCTTTTTCCAGACTTGCCATTCAAAAATTTAGCACTGGTAAAGTTACTCATATCCTAGCTAAGTTATTTAAAGAATAAATTTCTCATTTCATATTATAGATAATAAGTTCAAAATAGCCATGAGCCCCTGTACCTTTAGCAAACATGGATCTATCTACCAGCTTCTCTCTGTTGAATTTAGTTATCTTTTCAAGAAGGTTCAAGTCACTCATCATCACTCCTTAAGAGATAACAATGTTAAATTCCAATAAATTTAATTATATAGAAAAATTCAATAAAGATACCATTTTGGGAGCTGACCCCACCTTAAACTACCTAGGACTCTAAATAGTTTTAAACAGGCTATCCCCAAGAAGTCTTTATTAAGTTAGATAAAATTATTAAATCCTTAAAGCATATTCAGTTAGTTTTTCCACTTGCTAAAATAGTGTCGTTGAAAATCCTGATAGGGCCAATGATAGTTTGGTTGCTCTTTTTCTTCTGTGGGGGTTTTTTGCCTTCCCCAAGTTGCAAAAGTTCTTTCTGGGAGTTAACTCCTCCGCCGCAGCTTGGCTGAGGAGCATAGGCACCTGCTTGCAGCTAACTTGCAATCTTCCCGTAAGGCTTTGAGAATAAAAAAGAAAAATTTTTAATTTGAGAAGCGTTAGGAAGCCAGAATACTACTACTTAGACAGTCCATTTGAGAATTAGGGTGCTTGATTACGCTCTGAGATAAGCCAATCAGGTAGCATCCAATCATTTTAAAGCATATTATGTAAATAGAGGAATCAAACTTATGTTTTTTGTAAATGAGCAGAAAGCTTAGGAGCGGCGATCCTAACTTGGTTTTAAAATATCTCTAATTTAACATTAAATAACTGATTCTGCTGTTTTTTCCACCTAATTATAAAAGTATACTTTTCTATTTGAATCTATTAGTTTAATTTAAGAATTTTAAGAGTATGATCAACTCAATTATATTGAAAAGCAAATCTATTGCAAGTGCGATCTATCATTTTGAATAAATTTATTCAGCGCTATGATTAGTGATTTTATTAAAATAGTATATATCTTCAGCTAGATTCCTAAAGAAAGAAAAGAAAAGACCTAAATAATAACTTGAAATAAATATAATTAGCTATAATTATTAATTTAGAATGCATTAGTTTGCTATTATTGCTATATTATCATTTTTCAATTATGAACTTTTCTAATACAAAAATCATTAATAAATGAATGATATAATATAATAAGTACTTCATTTCATAATATATTTAACTCAGAATTGTTTTAACTCAATATGGTTTTATAAAGTATAAAGATGGGGAGATTGATTTAATTAGGGCTTTCATTTTTCTACAAATATCCTTTGCTTTGCGGGCTTATTTTTAATACTAAGAGTTACCTTATTAGCAAATATAGAAATATATGCATATGTGTGTATGTGCTTATTACAGTCCAAATTGTGATTTAATATGGATAAAGACTTGTCTTTAAATAAATAACTTATATGAAAAGATTGAATTAATGAGAGATAAATATTTTTTGTCCTGATCGAGGGTTCTCTTTTCATCGAATTCCCCAGATGCAACCAGCAAACTATCGAGCAATTAAAAATTAAGCATTTTCATTAGTGTTCAAAATATTTTGATAATATCGAAGCCCTTTTGAAGAGGAGGTCTCTCAAAGGGGTGGATGGGCTGCTCTTCAATTTGTTGCTGGCGACTCCTGCTTTCATACAATTTCTGTCCGGACTCATAATCTGTTTTCTAGTTGCTACCAGACACTTAAATGTGCTTTTTATGACACAAATTTAAGCCTAAAATTCATATTCAAACTTAATATGAAGGGTGAAGTTGTTCAGATTCGACCCATCAATTGGTTTTTGTAAATCTCAAAAACAGTTTGTGTTAAATAATATAATCAACTATTTCTTCCTCTCTCTTAAAAAATATCCAACTCCCAAATCTAATCAATTTTAATCTCTTGGTGTCTATACTTTATATTATAATTGGAAATCCTGATCACTAATATGAAACAATTATTTTCTCTTTTATGATTAAAATGATCTGTCTATAGCTTTCTATGGAGAGGCGGCGAATAAATGATTCTGCTTCAATTGAGCGGTAGTGCTGTTGATTTAATTACAGAAAGTGGGTGATGCTAGTTGCATATCACTTTCTTGGTTTGAAATGCTAATTGCAAGGTTAGAAAGTTGCATAGGGCTACTTCTCTGCCTCTGATCCTGCTTTTAGACAACCTACAGTCTATGACTATAAATATATAGCATACTCAAATATACGCATATAAGCATATCTTATAAGACTTTGCCTGAGGTTAGGTGCACCAGAGCTGGTGTTTTGCTTTTGATAAGTTGGGATGTTCAAGAACTCGCTCTTGTTATTTCTATAGCTATTTTCGGAGCCAGCTTTGGACTCTTCTATAACTGATATGCGAATCTTCTGAGAGCAAAATTAAACCAATGAAGACTGGATATCAATTAAAGTTTAGAGTTCTTAGATTGCTCAAGGAAGATATCTTTGTTAGAAAACTGTGCTGCTCTCCTAGAACTTCTGCCACTTGGAGGATTGCTGTCTTCAAATCCAAACTTTATAAGCAAATATATTATACACCTCTCATTTTTAGAATGGTTAAAACTCCTCAAGCTTCTCTTGGTTTTGATTCTCACCAGACCTCTATGGGATTCGCTCTACGCTTTCATTTCAAAATAAGAGAAAGTAGTAAAGCCAAATGTATATGACAATTTCTTGCGTTTCTTGATCCGAACTGGAACATTTTGGAATTTCCCCCAGGGATGTTTAGCATTTATTTGTGCTGTGGGCTTGGAGATGGTGACTTGCTCTGGCCAGTCTCTCTAGCTTAGATTCTTCGAATAAAAAACAAAAACTACTCTCACTATAAAGAATTGCAGCTTCATTGAAGTTGACTTGTTGGGAAGTCTAAATTAGGAGATTGACAAAATTATGCATGAAATCTGCTTTGAGATATTCTTGAGGAATTCATAGGGATCGAAACTTCTTCTGGAGTCATCGTCGCCTGATTGAAACTTATCTTATTTAGTAGGCGATGCATGCTGTTGCTTGAAAGTATTGAACTTAGAGATCTTTAGATTTGGTTTGACTGACATACTGCTAATCCCAACACCGCCTGCTATGTCTGATATCATATAACTAATCAAATACTCTATCTACAAGTTTAATCAGGAGAGAGGACTACTCTTTCGTGTGTGCGTTATTTTGAGAGATGGATCTTCGATGTGACTGTATCATCTCATAGTAGTTGATCTTCCCTTGACTTAGTAAATTTTTCTCTTAAACTTTTAAAACAATGATTCGATAATAAGACTTTCACTTCTTTGAAAACTTCATGGGTCCTGACACATTTAATAAGATCAAATTATATTTTGAATCATTAGAGATAGACCTCCTTTACTGCTGATTGTAGCTATCTATTCTGAGATAGGACTAAAACGAATCTCTAGACTTCCCATTGAAGGATCTGTCCCCCTGTGAAAAATCATGATCATCATCTGGTGCCTCTACGACAAGCTACGCCTGCTGTTCCAAAAACATCTAAGATGTTATTGCACTCTTTCTGTGAATTTAAATTAGTAAGAACTTAAATACACACATGAGATAGAATTTTATCGGAACAGAGCCATTCGTTGAGAAATAAAGCCTGCTACAACACTTGTCTATCTGCCTAAAACCAGGGGTGCTGTAATGCTTACTTTGCAGTCAACCTCTTATCAGGATTTTTCTCTATCAATCTCAGGAGCAGATCTCTACCTAAGTTAGAAAGTTCCTTGGTGTGAGAAGGCACATGAGTGAGATCACAATCTCTATTTAAAGTTAGCAAGTCCTTTACATTGTTCGAGTGGAAGAGAAACTTTCCAGTTATCAAATTATACATCACTGAACCCACACCAAACAGATCTGACTTTGTTGTATATCCAGTTCCTTTCATTCAATTGAAATACTGTATAAATTTTTCAATCCTGCAAGTACTTCAGGAGCTATGTAACTTGGGGTCCCACATTTCTAGTAGTTGAGAGTATTAGGAGGTATCTCGCAAGCTAGCCCGAAGTCAGCTATTCTAATTTCATGTTCCCCTTCATTTTTGGAGTTTAATAAGATATTCTCAAGTTTTATATCTCGGTGCACGATATTTCTCTAATGCATAAAGTCTATTGCCAAAAGGATCTGTGCCATAATAGTCTGTAAGTCTATTTCTTTCAACTTTCTATCTGGGCCTAACTTGTTCAGAAGATAGATAATTTCAAATAATTAGTTCATTCACTCTTTTTATAATAGATAATTACAGATACAAGTTATTTTTCATTCTTTAATGAATTAATAATGAAGAGTCCCTCCCTCTTAAAACTCGAGGATGAGGTAGAGTTTTTCCTGCGTCTCGTAGACTCTGAATAGTTTTAATGTGTTGCCGCAAGTGTTAAGCTTTCGATGGGTGCTAATTTCATTTCTAAGCTACTACAAATTGGCTGGAGAATGCAGGTTATCCTTAATGATTGATTTTATAGCAAACAGCTTCGGCTATTACACTTATTATATTACGATTCTGAAGTCGTTAGAATAAGTAATTTGAGAAGGAGAAATGGTTTCAGCAATATTAAAACTAGGTTTGCTAGAGTGGATTGAGGATTTTGAGAGTTTTGGAGAGACATTCTGGTGAGTGGATTTTGCAGAGACTTTTAATTTTTCAAGTTCGCTACAGTTCCTGTAGGATTCGTAATACGCTACTATGGCTAAATTTAGCCGGCTATAGACGCACTACGCTTTCTTGGTCGCTTCTGAGCAAGTCGTACTCTTGCATTCATCAATTATACCAACTAAGTTATATTTATAATTAAAATTTACTATTGGCACCATCTCCAAGGTGTGAAATTATTGCCATAAAAAATAGAAGAATAAGATAAATTAGAATTTTAAGTTTAAAATTTATCATTTTACTATTACTACTTAATTAATTTTCGTTGTTTAAAATACGCATATACATATAAGAATATCTAGTAGCATGAGGGAGTGTCTATTCTCACCGAAAAATTAAAAGTCATTACAAAAGCACACACTTTATATTGTTTTGGTAAATTGTTGAGAAGAGTTGTCCATTTCTTGAGATTTGTGGGGTTTGTTGGGACTTGCTCGAATAGAATTTGAACTTCCCTTCTGAATACCTTAAATGAAGTAATCTCGTCAAGGCTATTTCTAGTAAAATCAAAATATGGAAGGTCTATTTCTATCACCTGACTTGCCAAAAACTCTATCTCGCTCCCCTTGAAATCATTCTCCTTAAATAATAATTCTACAAAGGTTATACTTTGATACAATTCCTGATAGTTGAAAAGGATGAGGGCTGAGTCATAGAAGCCCACATAATAGATAACCTTCTCTATGCTAAATTTAGCACAAGTTACTTTCAGCAAATCGATTCATTCACACTAATAACTTGTGACCAACAATAAAATCAGCTTTAGTTAAATATTATTTTTAAATTAATAATAATTGACTTATAATTCTTAATTACCTTTTAAAATACACTAAGAAATTATAAGTTTATCAATTTGATTTCATTTATATTGGAATAATGACCTTTTCATAAGGAGTTCCTTTTGCGGGTAAATAAAAAAGCAGATTTAAAATATGGAAGTGTATGATTTTGAGAGGCTTGATGTCTTCTATTTTATCGAAGAGAAAGACTTTATTGCTTGAAGCCACTGAAGATTTGTTATGGTTGTTTACCTTCAAAGCCATCTTTATTACAATAAAACATCTATTACGCATCCATTGATTCCAATTAGAATTTAAAATGATGTTTGAGCAATAATAGACAGATCAAATTAGTGTCCAAGTAAGTTCATTCACATTATATTCTTTATAAAAATAGATGATAGTGATTACGACTTTTGTTTATAAGTTGTGATATCAGGGATGGGAGTTGAAGTATTAGTTTTAGTTTTATAATTGGGCAGACAACTTTGATTGATTCAGCACAATGCCGAGAGATTAAATAATTAGCTAAATTATCACACTCATTGCTATTAAAAGCAGAGTTATAATGAGCCCACTCATCATTCACTATTTATTCCTTCTTATAATCATTTCATGATAAATATCATACACTCAAGCGAAAAATTAATATGCAATAGCAATTTTAAAGAATCATAGATGAATTTTATGAATATCTTATCAGAGAGGAAGGAATTTATAGGAGAGGGGGGAAAGCAAATAAAATATATCATAAAGATAAAATAATATAATTGTGTGCCAAGTAGTAATTATTCCCATGCAGCAATCGATGTTCTAGTAGAGGCAGGAAATAAATGAACAACTTATGGTAAAAAAGCAACAGACGTAGTAATCGATACAAAAGGGGGATCACAGAAACTTAAACACTCTCACACCTCTGAGATAGAGCACCGAGAGAATTACAACGCTCAACATTAATCTCCAAAAGTCTATTCAGAGCCACAAATAGAGAGGAAGTAAAATAGCATGAGTGATCAGTATTAAAATTTAAAAATAGGAGCGGAGTTTACCAAGGAATTGCTGCGAATGGCAGAGATGAGTCAACATTACGTTCATTTTTCACCAATCAACTCCGTTTATTAGAGTACATTCCAAAATTACTCATAAGTAATCGAAGGTGATAATTTAATTACTCTCCTGATAGAGAAGACATCTAACCTCCACTTTTTGAACCAATAGTCTAGTAAGGAAATCTGAGACGCTTGCCTTATGCTATCACAACTAATAACTCAAGACAGGGGTCTCCAAAGTCCAAGGTTTTTCTTTTCAAAAGAAACGCTTCCCAGTAAAGCATTTTATCCTAAATCAGGAGGCCTGAGTATCATGATACACCTGAAACCTTTTTGCAACCCATTTTAGAGAGGGGTGAACCAATTTCCTAGAAACTAATTATCGACAACAAGGAATTCACCTGCCTCATTTTAATTATGATGCATGCATGCTTGACACAAAGCTAATTTTTGTATCAATACCCATCATGGGGAGAATTTCAAGGGTAGAAAGAGCAAGGATGAGGGCAAGTTAAGCTCAAGAGAGGTACTTGGGAGCGTGGAGCAGTATCTTGATATAGAGGGAAGAAAAACTGGTGGTAACTTTAACACTCTAAACTCCAAGCAAACCATCCGCAGTTAGGGCCTCGCACAGCTTCAAGGGCACACTTCAGCTCTCACTGCTCTTAACTTGAAAACTAAGTTAAGCTAGCTCCCAAAACAGTAAAACCTAGGCGACTATCTTCATCCCAGAGGAAACTTTAAAGATGAGTAAAAGGAGGTCATCAATTCAGTAAGAACTGGGAAAATGGCTCCTAAAAAAACTTTATCTCGAGCAAGTATAATGGGGAACAATAACATGCTTATTTCGCCCATAGCTGAGGAAATGGGCTCTAGTTAAACTAAAAGACTTAAGATGATAAGGTTCGATGACGAGAGTCTCTAAGAAACTATATCCTAGATTCAAGACAGGATCTTTATAAATTGTAAGGTGTGATTATAATCGCGATGAGCAGTGAGTCAGGACTGAATGATTTCAGTTAGACAGGAGTCTCAAGGCTCTCCCTAGCTAGCAAGTCTTAAACTGTTTCTGCAATGTTAAAAGAGGTCAAGTAAGACAGGGTGCTCAAGCTTTATCAAGACTACAAGTAGGAGTGGAACGATCACGCTGTGAGATTAGTAGCCAGACTCTCGGGACTAGAAAAATTAAGAAGTTGAAGAATCTAGCACTGAACAAGGGCATTGAATCAGTTATGATGAGAGACAAGGCTTTTCAAGAGAGATAGCAACTTGTCAAGGGAATAGAACAACTAAGAGAAGATTAGAATCAGAATCAAAACCTAAGGTGGGTTTTCTCCTGAGAAACTCTAATTTGGATAGCAAACTCAAGTCACAGCAGTACATTCCTTCAACTACGGGCCTTAATGCTGTTATTATCCCGAAGCAAAAGCACTTAAATGAGCTCTTTGTGAACTAAGAATTTGAAGAACAATCATCCGAATAGGAAGATCCTTACTATTGCATTACAATTTAAAAGAGATTGGTATTTTTGTAGGTCATTTTAATCAATCTAGCAATAATAAGTAAATGCAAACAATACTGAGATAACTTTAGACTAGTACTTTTAAAACAAAAGCAGGATCAAATTGTCAAACATAGAAAGTTAAAACACTTCTACTCAAAATTGGGAGCTCTCCATAGTCCCAGATTTATCTCGTACTTAAACTAATAAGGATTTCAGAGATCAGAAGAGTATGAAGTTCTTAAATAAGCAACAGCAGCAGAATAAGCCTTCAGATATTCTGGTTTCAGATTCCTACAAAGCTAACTACACTTTTCTTCCGAACTAATAAACTTCAAAATCTCAATTGAGGCTATTCAAGAGCAAAAGATTGCTATTGACTCAACGAGATGGAGCTTAGAGCTCAATGGCCACTAGCGAGTCTACGCCATTCTCATATCCTCAATCTTTGAATGTGACTCGATCAAGCGTCAACTTATTAAATCCCCTAGCCAAGATAATAGTTTCTACAAGTCCTAAAATTAAAGAAACTGAGGCGTTTAAAGCAACCTTGGAGAATGAAAGCCATGGGCTGAATGAGATATTCATGGATACCAATATTGATAATCTGAAAGGACTAAAGATACAGGGCTTTGGTAAATTGAAAAGAGAAATTGAGGCGAGTTATAAGATCCCCGAATATAAGAGAAGACTTGTGTTGAATCATCAATATACAGAGGAGGGGATAGGGAGAGCCAGTGGAAAGAGAAGAAGTACTCGCTGAGTATTACGATGGGAAGTACTTCATTTCTTGATATCGAATATTATAAGTAATGGAAACTGGGTATGGAATTTAAACACAGAAATAATTTTTATTGAGTAAATTATTTTCTTAAATAAACTTTATATGGATTAAGAAAATAACTTATCAAAAGTCTTATTAAAGGGATATAAATTTATACCTAGAGAGAAAATGTATATTGATTTAATGTAGATTGAATTATCTTTGAATTTTAAAGATTTTTTCCTCAGTTTGCATATCTTAACTTAACAAAACATAGAAATTTAAAGGAAAATGAAGTTTGATTAGAAAGTCTGAAGTATTTAATAAAGATAGGGATAATTAGTGAATATTTTAGCATTAATTGAGTATGGTAGAGTAAGCTGACCACTTTAAATCCTAGAGTATTGAGAAGTCTCCTCTAGACAAGAATATCTACGATTGCTTTACACTGAAAACTAGCTCTAAGTTCTTCTCATCCAAGATAATCCTAAATAATTTCATAAATTTGATAATCTTTTAATATCTGATAACAACTTAGTCGATGTACAAAAAGGAGGGTCAACTGCTTCAGTATCTCTCTCAGTAAATACCGGTTCTTTGAATGACCCACTTTCTCGCCAAGGACTGGCCCATTTCTTGGAGCACATGATATTTATGGGCAGCTCTCAATACCCTGAGGAGAATCTCTTCTCCTCTCACATATCTTCTCATGGCGGCTACACTAACGCCTATACTGAGCTTGAATACACCAACTACTATTTGAAGATCAATTATAAAGGCCTCTTCAAGGCACTCGACATGTTCATGTGGCTGCTTAAGGACCCACTGCTCAAGAAAGATGCCCTAGAGAGGGAGATCAAATCAATAGAGAGTGAATTCGAGGGCAACTATCCTTATGACAGCTCAAGACGCTACTAACTCTAGTGTAACCTCACTGCAGATAAGAATCACATCATGAACAGGTTCACTTGGGGCAACATTAAAAGTCTTTTGGGAGATAAGGAAAATGATGAAGAAGAAATGAACAGTCTAATAGAAGAAGTCAAAAAATTCCATAAGGAGTAGTACTCAAGTGACAGAATGAAATTGGTTATTCAAACTAAGTCAGAAGATGAGCTTAAAGCACTAAAGTAGCACATTATAAGGGTATTTGGACAACTAGAAAACAAGAACCTTGGTATATAGAACTTTGCAGTAGAAGAAAATAGATCCTCTAGAATTAGAGAAATGCCATTTGCTGGCAATGAGGAAGAAATGATAGTCTTTAATTCTGTCAAGAACACCTATATCACTCTTTTCACTTGTGAAATGTTTGAGATTTTATATTAATCTTCATAAATCAATAGCATGCAGCTAACTTTTTATTTCTCAGCTTAAGAAAACGACCTCTTTACCTCGTCATAGGCACTGCACGTCTTGAGTTAATTGTTTGGCAATGAAGGCAAAGGCTCTATTTATCAGTTCCTGAAACAGAAGGAGAAAATCCTTTCACTTCATTCTCGTTATGACACCCAGCAAAAGACTCTCTTCTATACTTTTGAGATTTCAGTGACTTTGAGTTAGACTAGTCTGGAATCCTATACTGAGATCATTGCAGTGATTTTCAAGTATATTGAAGTCATCAAGAACTCGCTAGCCACACTTACAGATTTCGATGAGCTTGACTTTTTCAGGTAGATCAGACTCTTGAGTGAGAAATGCTTCCACTACTACAAAGTGCCAGATCCAGTGGATTAAGTATGTGACTTGGCAAATGAAATGATCTTCAATAAGGATGTTTCCCAAATTTTGAAGAGCACTTACACGACTTAGGTATTAGAAAAGCTAGAGCTGAGTGATATTCTCAAGTTCTTAGATATGATGACTCTGAGGAAATGCAAGATCTGCATGCATGGAAAGAATTTGCTTGACAAAGATATCTTTGCAGAGAGAATTACTAAGACTGAGTAGGAGTTTTGGTTTAAGACAAAGTACTAACTTATTCGGAAGCCTGAGAGGGAAATAATCTAGCTTATTCATGAAACAGACACCTAATAGCTTGCTGTTCCACCTTATAATCCACTTATTCCAGAAGATTTTTCAATTAAGCAGCAAATCAATTAAGGTGAGATCATAAAATGTGTATTGTATAATCAAGACTGAAAATAATCCTCCTCCACAATAGGTTTATAATTCCCAAAACAATTTCTTGACTGTGTGGTATTTGCCAGATAGCACTTTCTAGATGCCCCGAGCTACTGTGCAATTTGTTTTCATGAGCCCAATATCTTCAAAGAGCCTTTTCAGCGTGCTTATTGGAGTGTGTTCTCAGACGCCTTGATCGAAAGCATAACTGCTGAAGTTGGATATGAGGCCATTCTAGCTGATTTTTCTTATGCTTAATTTTTCGTAAATGAGATTGAATTTTAGAATATTTTGTGAATGCTGTAAAGGGATTTGAGAATCTAGGCTTTAAAATAAAGTTCAATGGTTTTAATGACAAGCTGAGAGAATTCATCTCTGTTTTCTTTAAGACTCTTGCAAACTCTATTCAATCAGGTCTTAAGGAGAACTTTATAAGAACTGCTGTTGAAAAATCTATCAAGCACTTCAAGAACATTAACATCGAACAAAAATTAGAGGAAATTATTTTTTTGGCTTGATTTTCGAAGTTGACTAGAAGACCTCAAACAACAGGCTTTTGTTCTTGCTGAGCATCAATATCACGCTCAGGAAATTATCGAGGAGCTTTCAAAGTTCGATATAAGCACATTCAACTCATCATATCTTGGGAAGGAATTACTCTCAAACATCTAGAAAATGAATGTATTCGTGGCCGGAAACCTGACATAAGAGGAAGCAATAGTTATTAGTCAAATACCCTGCAGTGAATTGGGTCTAAAAGATGTTTAAATAACCTCGGATAGAGACATATACATGACTAATGTAAGAGTCCTCAAAGACTTGGATTTCATAATCTGGGATGCAGTTCATACTCCTGACGTGCCACAGTAAGATGACCCAGAGCAGAATGAATCTGACTTAGAATATAAATAGAGGAGGAGTACAAAGAAAATTAATTAAGCTATTAACATATTACTAGAACAGCTGCAAATATTTAGCGATACTCTCTTTTACTCTTTATACCTTCCACTATTTCACTGGATAACTGACTCAATTTTAGCCTGGAGAGTTTGATCTTCAATGCCAAGATCGTTGATCTAGTTGCAGAGCTCATCTACTTGTCTGCTGAGCAAGAATAGATCGAGCTTGTTGCTTGAAATATCTTCCACAACTGTTTGTGCTACTCCCTCGTTCTTTTGCTTGAACTGAAGTCTCTTTTATTATTTCACGAGCATTCTCTGTGACTGCTCTAATCTCTGTTGCTCGAAGACGAGTTCTTCTGAAGCCTCATTGAGTTGATAGACGTGATTGCAGAGATACTGAGGAGTTGAGAGCTTGAACAGGTTTGTGTTGAAAGCGGGCATGTGAGGCTGAATGTGATCGAACAAGAAGGCTTGCAATAAGTGGCTTCTGTAGATTCTGACGGGCACCTCCTCGAACAACTCTCTAATGGTGAGTTGTGATTACCTAATCTTATCTTGCACAAGGTTGATTCTCTCATGAGCTTGACCTGATTGCTTCTCCAAATTCTCGATTGCCTTCTCTGAGAGGCGGTAGGCGTGGAGAGGGTTCAAGCCGAAGTTAGCCTTGGAGATATCGTAAACGAGGATAACTGAGTTTTTGAACTGCCTGTAGCACTTGTAGAGGTTGTTAAGAGTTTCGATGTTGAAGGTTAGACCCATGTGAGCGCTCAGGTAAAATCCGACTTTGGTGGTGTCCATAAGCTTCTAGCTCTCTTGCTCAATTGCGGCAGTGAGCTTCATCCATCTAGGACTTGTTGACCTCTGGCATGGTCTAGGTGATCATTAAAGTTTCATCCTCCTTCAGCACTCCCATGAGTACTCCTTGACTGCCTTGCTTGAAGTCTCCCTCACGGCAGTGCTTGACCATGTTCAAGAGGGCGGTGGTGTCAATCATAACTCTGTGGAGGTGAACTCTCTGGTACTAGTTTCCTGCAACAGTGCTCATATCGCTAATGCTGATGTCTGCCATATTAAATATATTACTTTAAATTTCTCTAATCCTTATAATCTTACACCCTTACAACCTATAGTAGATAAGCAGTAGTAACTTGAACTTGTCTTAATTATGATATTCTTGTCCAATTTATGGCAAGTAGTAGTGAGTTGAGCTGTTGTTCAGAAATTAAGGAACATTTTGATGGTGTCATAGTCAGTGTTTCTGTACTTTCCACTGGAGACATGCTAGTCAAACTCAGTTTCGCCAGCAAGCTCCGCATACTTGGGTGCAAATACTCTGAATATTGTGATCCTTGGCTCTTGAAGGAAGGTGGTTGTGAACACTTCGAGCATCTTATCTTTGGTTACGGAGGTTTGAAGCACCTCAATCTCTAGCTCCTTTCTATTCCATTAAATACCCTAAGGCTGTGGGTTGAACTCCTTCATGCACCCAAAGTAGTAAAGCTAAAAGAATTAGTTTTGATAAGTTACTTATCAATAAGTATTAAGTTATAAGATTAGCTGGTCTCTTCTTTCATATCTTTGAATCCTTCCTTTTTACGAGCGATAAGACCCTCCAAGTACTCTGAGAAAAGATACTGGTTGTCTCTCATCTTTGCGATGATGTTGCTAACAAACTTGAAGATTCTCTCTTAAAGATCAAATGGATCATACTCAGCACTTTCTATCACGAATAAGAATCCCAACACACCTCTTTAAAAAAGCATGAGAGTTTTTATCGATAGAGAAACATTTAAATCTTGTCTGTCTCCTACTGGCTGATACGTAATAGCCCAGCTGCTGCTTATTTCTCATCTCATCATAGAATTACTCCTCTAGTATGGTTTCAATAAGCTGCAAAGCCATGCTTGTGGTTAAGTCCTGTTCCTTGCTCTGGTAGTAAATTTGGATGCATGAGTTATTCTCCTCATCCTCCCCTTCACCTCTCCCTCTTCCTCTTCTTCTTCTTCTGCTTTATTCTCAGGATTTAACTTCTTGTTTCTCTTCGTCTGCTCCTTTTTGTTTTTCAGATTCCTCGACTGAGGGCATTTCTGAATCCTCATCCTTCAGCTTCATCATTTTCTGCTTCTTAATGCTCTTCTTCAACCTTGCTCAGTTTAGTCTTCCATGCTTGCATTTTCAGATTCATTCATAAATGAGTGAAAGCAGCGAGATCAATGATTGGAATTATAGATAAATTATAAAATGAAAAGCTTAGTTCAAGATAAATATATTCCACCCCTCGACCTCAAGGATTAGATCAGATGCATTTAGGTCGCACCTCAATAAGCGATCATTCATAGTTGGAGGCAGAAACTGTAAGTATAATTTTTATTCAATCTATCTTGAATAACTCTTGTAGTGTTGAAATTGGTTTCCATAAATGAAGAAATGAAGATGAAGATAGAGAAAAATCTCCATCTCAATAAAAAGAACTTGTTATTATAAGAAATATAATCAATTCTTTTAAACTTGGACACTGGCGCATAATTCATAGCTTGGAATAAATGTAAGACCCTTCCTTCAATATCAAACTCCCACACATCATTCGCTTACTCTGAATATAGTGAGAGAATCTCAAGTACTCGACTTGTTCTGCAAACAATGGAATTGCTCTTTGGAATCTAGAAGCACCTTAAAACTTTGTGAAGATTTACAAGGAGCACTCCAAGGCAGTGAAGTTGTCTTGGCATCCCTTCAACGATTCCTCCTTTATCTCTGGCTCTCAAGACACAACCATCAAGCTCTGGGACACTAAAATTAACAACAGCGTGCAACAGTTCCAGAGAACCAAGTCTAGAGATGATGTAGTCAATCATGTGCAATTCAATCCTAAGAAGCAGCAGTTTGCGACTGCTCACGGAGATGGAACTGTGAGTCTTTGGGATGTGAGAATGGAAAAGGCACCAATTTTCACATTCTTAGCACATTTAAAGCCAACATTCTGCCTGGACTGGCATCCTGAACTCGAGGATGTGTTGCTTACGGGCTCTATGGACAAGACAGCCAAAGTTTGGTCTCTTAAAGACTTTGATCAAAAGTTAGTTCCACTGCCTCTCTTTACTATCCAGACGACTTAGTCTATCAACAAGTGCTAGTGGGTACCTGGGAAAACTTTTCAGATTTCTACTCTGAGTAGCAACACTGTGGAAGTCTAGAGTGTGCACATCTGGCACTGTGCCAAACCATATCTTGAATTCTATTCACTTCTATATTTGATTATTACTCTTATTACATATCTACAGCAGTATATTTACAAATGCCAAAAAGAGTCTATCATAGACTTCGACTGGGTGAACCCAAATGAGCATCTTTTAACAGCCAATATGCAACTTGTGAACATACAACCTATCTCAACTGCTTAGTAGCCTTATGAAAGACTATGCACCACTGCACTTAACTTCAGCATGAACAATGAACTCGCTATTGTCAATGACTAGCTGCCTTCA
The DNA here is from genome assembly GCA_027382625.1 of Tetmemena sp. SeJ-2015. Taxonomy (NCBI): domain Eukaryota; phylum Ciliophora; class Spirotrichea; order Sporadotrichida; family Oxytrichidae; genus Tetmemena; species Tetmemena sp. SeJ-2015. Next base: position 103,356 of record JAJKFJ010022537.1, read on the forward strand.
CGAGACTAGTCAGTACTACTCAAAAGTTTGGATGAGTCCATTGTTTTCGAAGACTTGCTGTTAGAAAAGCAAGCCAAGGCTTAACAGCAGGCTTAAAGAATCCGTGGAGTTGAAAGGAGCAAAGCTGCTGATAAGACTGACACTCTACCAGCTAAGAGTGAATTTGGGGAGAATAAAAAGGAAAGCAAGTTTGAGGATATGAGAATCTATAATCTAGATAATATTAATTAAATTATATGGTTTATTGAGTATTTTTGTAGATATCGAGAGTCCCTAAAGCGATCTGCTATAGGATTCATAGCAATATTTTGAGACTTTGAGCTTTGAATACAAGTTCAGATATATTCCCACTCATCACAAAGATTTAATTAACAACTATCATAAAGAATATCATTTTGTATATTGTGATTAAGGAAGCACTTGCTAATCCTCTCAACCTCTGACCCTTACTCAGAGGCTTGAATGGATTTGCATGAACAATTCTAGGGTAGCTCAAAAGTATCAACTGATAGACCAAGCTCTCTCGTGGGCTACTCTTAAAGATCTTGTGAAAGACCTAGTGTGTGTGAATTCAAGCTAGATTCAAAATATCACTTCAATTTATCTATAATCTTAGATAATTCCAACCAAAATGATGGCACTATAAAGTTTAATCTATATTTTTATTTGACAAACAGAGAAGGGTCTGGGGCGGCATGTGCAACTCAGTAGAATTAGTCTGCAAGACCAAGCGGCTACAACTCCAAGAGTAAAGATAGGAAAAGCTTCTATTAGACAGATGAGGATGATGAACACGATCAGAGTGAAGCCAGAGATTAGCTTAAGATGCCAACTGACCCCGTGGAGATTCAGATAAGCTCTAATCATAATGGCAATATGGGCACTAATGCTTTAACATCCAATCAGAAGAAGAAAAGTAAGAGGAGAAGAAATAAAATTGGAAATCAGCAGTAGCAATAGTAGAACTTTGCCTCTAACATGGAAAACTCGCAGTATCAAGATCAGCCTCAAGATAAATATAATCATTCTGAGAAGATAGTCTTTTTTTCTAAGACACAAATGGGATAAAGGTGTTTGAAAATGATAGCCTTGAAGTGCAGGTTTTCAATGAAAACTAAGACTAAGAGGAATCGAAAAGCATCTCATCCTCGACTAAGTTACAAACTCTTGACTTTATTTAATTATACATTCATTTATTGATTAATTCATGTACTTCGCAGCAATTCAAAAAGCACTAGGACTTGGAGTGCCGCAGCAGTAGTAGTAACCTACTCACTCAACTAGTAGAAGGCACTCTCAAGCAAGCAACAAAAGGAGGAAGAGAAAGCAGAGTGGAGTCTTATAGACATTCCCGCATGTTGGCCACCATCATCATACTGCCCTCACATCGAAACAGAGGTAGGACATAGAGGATTCTGAGAATACCTTTGGAGTGGTATTTGGAAGAGAACCTGAGGAAACTCACTTGGCTGATGGGCTGAATGAGATTTAAAAGCAATAGAACAAGAAGAGGTTACAAAGAATGGAAGTGCAGGTCTCTCAGGCTTAACGGAAATGTAAGTTACCGCTTTTGTCATTGTTGCTTTTAGAATAAGTGATGTAGTAATGGATTTAAGACTTTGTTTAAAAGACAGTGATTGATTCAATAGAGTCCTATGCGAATAACGGAGACATCCAGAAATAATTATAAAAAATTTATTTACTCTTATCCAAACTTCTGCTTTTATTGCTCTTGTATTTTTCGAGCACTTGAACCAGAACATTTACAAGAACTATCTGATCAGAGTTATAGTCACTTACTTTTTCCTTCTAAGAGATCTCTCCTACTACACTCAGTCTGCAGAAATTCTTAAGTATGGGCCAAGCTTGGGCAACGTCTCAGAAGCAGCTAAGGTAACTCTTAACTTCTCGCTTAATAAATTTTTAGAACAATACCTCTGTGGTAATATCAGTAGTGTGTTAATACTGCGAAACTACCGAAGAATAGAGTAATGGAATAAAGTGCGTGAAGTGCAAGCGCCTCTTTTCAAAATGCTCCGTTTGTAATCAAACAGTCAAGAGTCTCTATCTCTGGTGCTAGGGTTGTTCTCACGGAGGCCACTATAAGCACATGCTCAACTGGCTCAAGGTAAACAAGACTTGTCCTTCAGGTTGTGGCCATCAATGCAAATTTTGATCTCATCATAATTACTTATCACTTTTATTTCTAATAATCCATAAAGTGAATGAAATAACTTGCTTTCTATTTGTAAAAGCATATAACATTTTAATTAAGTAGAGACTATCTATCAACATAGTTTTCTTAAGAAGTTAGGTCAGTCTTCTGAACCTTTCTTGCCACTATTTCTTTGTCCCTTCTAGTAGCGTGCCTTCCTTAGCTCCTTTTACTTTTCCTGTCTCTTCTCGTCCATCTTGAGGTTTCTCTTCTTAACTTCTTGGACATGCTTGATCTTTTTCTCCTTCCTGTCCTTCTCGTAATCTTTGCCCAGTTGCGCAAGTCTCTGCACCATAGAGTGGATCTTCTTCTCTTGGTCGTTAAGGAACTGCTTTTTGAAGGGTCTCTTGGTGGGCAGACTTAAAGCCTCAAGCAAGTTTGTCTTTCTCCTTTGATCTACTCCTGCCTTGTCATTTGCTATCTTCACCTTCTGCTTTGACTTGAAGGGTAAGTTTAACATTAAATGGGTGTGCCTATTGGATATTTAAAGTTTTCTTCGATCTGCTTGGGGACTTGAAGTGGGGCGAAAACTCGTTCATCTCGCTCTCTGTCGATCTTCTCATCGTGCTTCTTTAATATACTGAAATTAGTAATATAGTAGATGCTTGATGTAGTCAGAGTCCTGGCCTTTGCTGGGGATGGGGAGATTCCTCTCTCTGCGCAACTCTGCGTGAGTCTTCAGCATGCGCGACCTTCCATAGAATGTAACTGGATTACAGAACTTAGGCAGCTCCAACTGATAAACTCAATAAGAAAATTCAATTAATTAAACCATGGTATTTTAATTTTCTCTTTCAATTTTAAATAAATCCCTTTTCCCAAGTACTTTAAATTAATCTTAGAATCTTCGACATGCATAAATAAAAAATGATTGCTTGATCATCTTTCTGAGTGTAAATAAAGCCAACTACTTTTTATTGGAATTGTTGTTTATTGCTCAAAGCAGCATGCTCTGAGGATCGCTCAAATAGTTCTGAACCTGCTGTAGCACCTTTGCTGCCTAGGCCTCGTCTAGTTTGCGGCAATCGAATGCCAATGAGAGTGAGACACGCTTGGAGTTCTTCAATTTGAGTTCACTGTGAGAAAGTTCAAGCGAATCTAAGTCGACGAAGAGCTTAGCAGGATCCTCATCAATGATGACCTCATCTCTAGGCTGAGTGTAGTGCAAGCTAATCACACTCTCAGAATTAACTATGGCATAGGATTCTGCGGCACTGCTCACTTGAGTTATCTCAACTAAAGCAGCAGGCACTTCAGAGGAGAAGTTACTGCCTGAGACACTCTAAGAAGACTTGGCGTTGGTTAGCTATGAAGTGGTTGATCTCTCAGTCTGAGGGTAGAGAATAACTGTCTTCTCCTTGCCTTCTCCCTTAACTCTTGAGATTGAAATATCTTTCGCCTTCAAAACTTTCTGCAAGGCCTTTGAAGTTGCCTTCACCAAGAAAATATCGAGAGTGAGATTCTTATCAAAGTTCTAAAGGAGGCTCAGGAGTGAGTCTACTGTGCTTGTTGCAGTCAGATAAGAGTGAGGAGCATAAGATAAATGCCAGTAGTGAAAATTTAATCTTTGAGCATACTTCTTCTGGTTTGCAATATTTGAAGCAGTTGATTAGTGTTGCTTATCGATTGATCCATCGGTCCATGATTGCTTTTTGGGGTTAAACTTATCGAAGGCTCCATTATTTGAGACAGCTCCTTTAGCTTATTGCTTTGAAACCTATGCAGCAGGTTTTTCTTGCTTAGAAGTCTAGGCGGCAGTAGCAGGTGCTGCTTGTCTAGTTTGTCCCTTTTGCAGTTTATTGGTTTCGATGAATTTAAGTACATCTCCCTTCTAGATGTAGTCCTTGGGACCTGAGGGCTTAATCTCATTAGGAAGAATTTAGTAAGTCTGCAAGTAGTATCCAGCAGAGGGAGTGATGTGAGTCTTGGAGGCTTGTTTCTCATACTCCTTCTCATAACCTGCGTGTATACAAATAAACTATTTCTAATTAAGTGGTCTTGATGGCTTTGAGATGCTTGGGCTGGTGAAGCAGCAGTAGTCGAAGTTTGTTGCTTTGCTTCTTCCTTAGTGGGAGTAGCAGGTACTGATTGTTGAGTATACTTCGACACGTCAACCTTAGCCACATCTGCTAGCTCCTCAACAAGAAGACCAATGAGTTTTCCAACTTCGACTTGCTTAGTATCTTGGGGCACTAAGATCTTAGCAAGATAGCCTTCCTCTTAACTCTCGAAGCCCATGGTTGCTTTGTCTGTCTGAATTTCGCAAAGGATGTCGCCCACATTAACTTTCTCTCCTTCCTTCTTGTTCCAGGTGAGGAGGTTGCCCTCGGACATGGTGGGAGATAGAGCGGGCATCTCCAGCTTAATCACAGACGCAAAGCAGAAGTGAGGACCAGCTACCATTCTCTGCATCATCAAAATAGTAATGAAGGTAGTGCTTTAATTTAATTTGCATCATAGAGATATTGTGGGTAAGCTGGAGTAGCTTATTTTGGTGGTGTGTCTTGGTTAAGCTCTTTGTGAAGTATCTCAAAGCCATTTTACGATTGTTTGCTTACTTAATTATATCTATATATTGCCATTTCAGAAACTGATTAACAATTGGTATAAATTTTAGTTTAAAAAAATAATATCAATAAATCATTGCTAATAACCATTTGATCTATTTCATCATAGCTAAGGAATAAACCAATGACCACATTTTTTCTTAATCCTCTGACCTTTTTCTTAAATTCTATTAGGCTTTTTTATAGTAAACACGTGATATTATTGATTTGTAGATCACACAATTTGTTCTAAGAGTCACAACTATTTTGTTAAGGAGACTTTATTTCTATTTTATGGCTGCTTTATTTTTCTTATTGAAGCAAAGAGCTATTTAAAAACTTATATAATTTTTAATCTTAAAGATATTTAATCTTATAATTATGCTTTACCAAGTCTTGCAGAAGACCAGATCACTCTTGAGAATCTTATCCTCGAAAGTAGCTCTGAAACTGCCTTCTGGAGCATTCTCCTTTACCACTTTCTTAATTTGACCTCTGATACCTGAGACTGTCCTGATCTGTGCTCCTTGGAACTTCGCTACCTCAAGCTTAGAGTTGAACATGCAAAACTTATCACAAAATATAAGTAATATTCTGAGATGCCTTTAACGAAAGCAGTATTCTTATGCACTTTGAAGGGCTCTCCAATAAGCTTTAGCTTCTTCATTACCTTGAATTAAGTATTCATTTCAACTACAACTCCTGTAGTGCAAATTCTAAAGTGAGCCACATCTGCTCCACTCTCATCCTGTAGTTTCTAGACTCCTACGAAAGTAGTTCCCACAGCATAAGTTGGTCCATAGAATATGGCATAGCAATAACCAAACTTAGGAGTGTATTTTACTAAACGCATTCTTAAATAATACAAAAAAATTATTTACTTTAACTTAATTCTTTGTCCTTCATCTTCCATGCAGTAAGTTGGAACAGTTTAGAATTTTCTCCATCCCATTGAGAGAATAAGTGGGTCCTAATTTTTCATGATGTGAGGGTACCATCTGTGCTTCTTAATTTTGACTCTAATATATGCATAGCTCACTTCTTGTGACCTTAGAGAGCAGAGCACAACTGGATACTCTGGAATAAGTGCTCTTGAGAAATTCTTCTGCACTTAGAGTTCAATTCGCACGAAGGTTCCCATTTTGTAGTGACCATGCGACTCCCCTAAGAATAGAGAAACCTGCTTTGCCCTCTCTTCCTTCTTTTTCTTTTCCTCCTCTTGTTGCTGAGCCACTGCCATGTCCTTGTGAGATTTCTTCTTCTTCTTTTTTCCATCACCTTCATCATCATCTCCATCGTCATCTCCATCCTCGTCACTCTCTTCAGACTCCTCAACTTTACCCTTCTTGATCTGCTTTTTGAACTTCTTGGCTTCCTTCTTCTCTTCTTCGTCACTGTCGCTCATGTTGAGCAGGTTCTTCATTATCTGATCCTAGCTCTGCCCAGTAACAAACTTGCACTTAAGGAGTTTCTTGACATCAGGCACTTGGTATCTCCTCAGTTTCTCCATGGACACTTCAAATCTATTGGTATCAATCACATACTCAGAGTCCTCAGCTGCTGTTGAAGCGTAAGCACCTTCCTCCTCATCTTTATTGATCTGATTGTAAATTAGGTCCCTGAGGTTATCCACTTCTTTCTCCCTGAACAAGCTCTGTCTATCCTTGTTACGTTGCTAATCGAACTTGTTGAGCATCATATCCTATTCCTGCACTTTGAGCTTCTCAGCCTCTTTCTTAGGCTTCCAGCTCTCATCGTTCTTATCTTCTTTGATAGCTACTCCTGACAGAAGCATGGGTGCCTCGATGTCATTGTCATTCATAGTGTGATCCATCTCCTGCAACTTCCACACCATCTGCTGACCCTCGTTGCCTTGTTGCTTATTCCCACCAGCCAGTAATACTCCATCCTCATCTACCATCAGATTTCCATCCTTATCCACTCCCTCATTGTTGAGCTTGGTATATACAACGTACTTATCGGGAATGGTGATATAGCCTCCGCTTCCACTGCCTGTAGCTTTTTCAAAGTTCATTGAAGCCAATATTACTGAAAGGAGCGTAGAGCACTCTCTCCTTATCCTTCAGATTACGCTTCTTTGCTTTCTTAGACTGGCCAAGCTTCTCATCCATAAGCTCGAGCTGCTAATGAATATATAAGAAGAGTGTTCACTCTATGCTGCTTTTGCTTGACAGTCTTCTTGATTTCAATAGGGCAAGGATCGTCCACTCTCTGAATACTCTTGATATCGTAGTCTCCCAATCCATTCACATGAATACGCTAGTGCTTGTCTAGGTATGTTCCTCTCACATACCCGAAGAAAGAAACTTAGTTACAAATTAATCATGCCTACTCATTTATTGAAACTGTATTGAAATCAGCATCATTGGTTTGCTCAATCACATCAAATCGATCTGCGACAACATATGAGTGTTGAGACCTCCAGTTAAGTGGCTTTATCTTCTGGATTGAAATAAATCTACCCAGGTTGTGAATCTCAGTCTGGGGATAGTGGCCATCTGACTACAGACCTGACAAGTAGAACAACTTAGCCCCATCATACACTTCCTTCCAAAACCTTAACTGAATATATATGCTGAGATATGAGGAAATTATCAAACCTCTTCTTCATCTTCTTTTTGGTTTTCCTAAGCTGCTTATTTAGCTTATAGTAGTCTAAGTGAGTCAAAATTCCCATCACATTGGGCATACCATGGTTGTGCAACAGACACAAGAATTCGAAAGTTTCCATCTCAAATCCGATAGATGCATCAATCAAGAGCAGCGCCAAGTCTGCAATTTTAGCGAGATCAATCATAGCTTGCATGTCTGTGGGACACTCGTAAAAGGTGATCCTCTAGTTCTTGTTAGTTCTGAGTGTGATGGTTCCCTTTACATCGTTCACCTTCTAGCGAGTGAAATTGTGCACTAGGGATTTGATGAGAGTGGTCTTTCCACTTTCCTTGGAGCCTTGCACCACAATCACAAAGGGTGGGGCCAAGTCATCCTCTTGTCCTTCTTGGGCAGTCTCTATTCTAAAGGGCTGGAGTCTGGTTTGTTGTTCAGCGTCCTCTTCCATTGTGTAGTAATTATTAAACTTAACTTAATTCCATCTCGCACTTTACTATGCTATATTTGATAGCTGTCAGATAAAGTTATGTGTCTAGCAATCATTAAAGAAATCATCCATAAATTTAAAATAGATTTTACAAGATGTAAATTTGAAGCATTTTACTTTTATGCAATTCAGAAGTCTTTATTGAAATTAGAAATATTAGAAACAATAGCGTCTGAGTCTCTTCGTGACTGGTTTTTGTTATTCGTTGTGTTGCTGTTATAGTTTAAAAGAATCGGCCTTTGATGTGGCTCAAATTATAAACCAATAAACCTATTTTAAATGTAGAAAATATAAACCAATTTCTACAATAATTGCCAATCTGAGAGTCTCTATTACTGAAAACCTGCACTTGGTTGTCAAGGGGCCCTGAGAAAGTCTAATGGTTATTCTCAAATATTTAACTGTCTGCCTTAGACTTAGTGAGACAACAAAATATAAATAGAGACTGTTAGTCTTCTTACTAGAGAAATAGTTTCCTTGATAGGGACTTCGCTCTATGCACTGCTCCTTCTATAGCATATCTTCAACATACCTCAGTTCCTCTTGGAGCATGTTATCCTGTGGATTTAGTCTGCAAGCAACCTCTAGATCTGCTTTGGCCTCTGCATAGTTCCTGATTTGCATGTAAGTGTTCGCTCTCTTCTAATAGGCTCGCTCGTTAAGTTAGTCTATCTCAATGCACTGAGAGCAGAAGTTGACCACATACTCGTACTGATGAGTAATTTCACAACAGCAAGCCATGCTCATCAAGAGAACAGTCACCATATCTCTTATCTAAGGGTAGGTCTCAGTGTCCAAATCAGCCAAGTAGTCTAAGGCTTGCTAATAGAGGGAGAGTGCTAACTCAAAATCCCTTTCGTTTTAGAAATAGGAGTCTCCTTGGTCTTTCGCAGCTTGAGCTTATTGCAAGCATTGATCCATGTAAATCTGGTGAGAGAGGTACATCTAATCAGAAAATGCTTAACCCATCTAGCCACCATTATTTTAGAAGCCCAAATAATCTGAGCCTGGATGAGCAGGAGACCCCAGCCTATTGAACTGCGAGTGATTGGAATTCCCATCTTGCTTGTTTTTTGGAGAGTTCTAATGCTGACTTTACCTAGATGCCATTCTGTTCAAATCACAAGAGAGAGATATATCTATTGAGTTTAAAATCAGTTTGGTTATTAGCTCCTGCGATTCCTGGTACCATCAGCATTTCATAGTCTTGTCTATAATCTTCAAAAATGGGCACTATCTGCTCATTTTCAATTGGCTTCTCACTCTTCTCATCGTCATAATTTACTATGTCTCCAAATAGTGCTTGTAAAGGCTTGAACCACATTCTCAGTAGCGACCCTAGCTTCGTGAAGCGATTAACGTATGCTGGATAGTAGTACTGCTCTTAGTCTACTATGTGATTTATAAAACGCTCAGTGAAGCTATTGCAGTTATTGCTAAAGGGATCGTAGTCTTTGCCAAACCAGAAATCTCCAAACTTTCTCACAATTTCATCTATTTCATCTTCGTTATAGAAAGTTACTCCACTGGGAGTTTCTCCTTCAAAGTCAAACCAGCACTGTTTCCTGATTCAACACAGACTATTCCAGAAATTTCATAATCATGGCCTCCATAAGAAAACTCATGGCCATAGATTTCCACTGAGGAGTGGTAAAAGCCGAAGCCTAAGAACTCCGATACTTTGTTAAAAGAGGAGATATTGTAGATGTTGAGATAGACTACCTCTGGCTTTCTTTCCTCCATGAGTTTCTTCATATTTATCTCGAAGAGAGGGGTGAATTCTTTGAATACTGGACATGGAGGAGGCTTAGGTGGAGACACAAGGGGAGGCAAGATGTTTTTCCTATTTCGAGCTTATTGCTTGGACGCTGTTGGGTTGAGACTTGCTATCATGCCATTTGTTTATTAGTAAGGGTCTTTAATTTAGATTATGCTTTACATGACATTTTCAGATGAGAAGGGTCTTATCTAGCTCTGAGAGTATTATGGAACCTGCAAATGATCTCCTTATTATAATAAAGATATTGTAAATAAAAAATGCATGCTTTCCTTTGTGAATGGGACTAGGTACATTATAATTAGAGGTATCCATTCCCTTGAAACTTTTTGGCTGTTTCTGAAGCTGAATTTAGGTTATTCCTGCCGGCTGCTCACTTCCTTATGACATCAATCTATTCCTAAATGCCCCGAGCTTATTCATCTAGTTATGGGACTAGGCTCTGCTAGCTCGAGAAAGCGAATCATCGTTGTTATTGTTGTGGTTCATCACTCCCCTTTGAAATAAATTCCTTGGGAGTGTGCCTCTCTTCTAAAACCTCTTAGAGGCAGCACTCTCAGCATTTCTATTCAAGGGGTAGTTGCTAAGTGAGGATGGACCTCCTCTTACTCCTTAGACTAACTTTTGGTTCCTCACATTTATCTCAGTCATAAAAAGAAATCAATTATATACTAATACTACTTTTATCTGTGTGTTCTTCTGATCCTAGTTTTATGAATTGACTTGGAGTAGTTAGATAGGCACTGTGGCCGCAGAGTCTCTGCTTCTCAGTTAGTTCCTTCTGTTTTCAAAACTCTTTATCATATGCTCTGGAGTCCATACAAGTTCTAAATGTAGAAATAACTTGTATTATACAACTAGATGTTATCCTTGAGCTTATAAAAGCGATCTTGAGTTCTTCCAGGCTAAACGGCTCGAATGACGTCTGTGCCAGGCTAACTTTGTGCTCTGTTTAAGTTCATATTTTATATACCAAACTGCGCACCACCACCTATTTAACCGTCAGCTCTGCTTCTAGAATTGCTCTTGCTATTTAATCCTTGAAATCCATAGCCACCGGCAGTTCTTTGGCCATAGTTATGTAAACTCTAAGCACCTAAGCCTTATTTAACCTCATTTATCCCAAGACCAGTTTGCTTCATACTAAAGGCGGTAGCAGACATCATATTGTGGTTAAATTTCCCCCCATTGACTCCTCCTCTACTTTGATTATCATGATGGTAGAAAAGCCCATAGTTATTATCTTAGTGACTCATTTGGTCACTGAATACCTCATGCTGATTTTAATTTGCCTGATAATGAGAGTAGGCTGGATTTTTAGACTTAGCAAATCCTCCTATCTGGTTATAAAGCTGACTGTTATTACTGTTAAAGTCCTGTTCAAATTGACTACCTCTCTACCCTCTTCCGATATTATTCGACCCCAATTTGTAGTTATTGATGAGGTCTGAGACTTTCCTGTACTTGTTCGAGTTATAGTTGTTTTAGAAAGGGTGCTGTGCGGCCTCTTTGTTGAATATTTGATCTGTCCTGAAGCAACTCCTCCTGTACTCGAGAGTATTCATTATCAGGAAGCTAAGCAGTAGCCCCACTTGTGATAACTTCTTGAAGTTTTTACTTAGTTTGAGAGCTTTACTTCTTAAGATCTGGGGAATCGCCAAAATTCTCAGTCTAAGGATCTCTGTTTTGCTAATTAGGATTAATTAAAAATAATAAATTGTAAAGCACTTTAAAAGGATTCTTAGTGTTTCCTTCGTTTTGTGGACCGAGATGTAAGTTGTAGTTAACATAGGTGTCGTTATTGATGTTTATAGTTAAGTTCTAAGGATCAAAGCAAGCAAATATCTTTATGTAGAAAAGAGAGTTTAAAAGGAGGGAAGTTATTCATGAGGGCGGTGCTCTTGAGCTAGTTAGGTTACCTCAAGCTGAATTAGGCAGATTCCATGCCGTTTGGCCTAGTTTGAATATTGTTGTAAATTTGGAAACTAGGGAGAATCTCGTTAACTATTTGTGAGTTATACTATTCATTTATGGCCTTTCTTGAATTAGAGTCTTGTTGCTAAAATATACAACTCTTATTAAACAATAGAATGCCTGATGTACTTCCTGTAAGAGAAAGGGCTCTCGTTGACCATCTTATTATACTGCTCTATAGTTTCTCCATCATTCTCAAAGGGAGTTGACTCCAGTCTCTCCCTCTTCTTTTGATTCCCAGTTTACTGGTTAGTGTTCTAGCTTTGGGGATTATTGCTAGCTGCTTCCACTTCTATCACTTACGGTTGACTCTCATTGACTATAATATTCTTAAGGTACTCCGTTTCAATTTCAGCATCCCTCGTCCTCTGCGACTCTTTCGCAGCCATCCTCTCCTGCTCACTTATCTCCTCTTGTATCCTCAGTGTTGCTATCTAGTCCTCGTTATCCTATGCCAAAGTTTTCTTCTCCAAAGTCTTTTGAAGATCTTAAGTTGCTGCTAAGTCACTCATACGTTGCTGGACCTATTCCCTCTGAACCTTTTGCACATAGTAACCGTCTTCGATTTTATAGCTGGCCGATTGAAGGGGAGGCCCTGCCTGACCCATGAACCCAAGTGCTTGCATGTTAAGGAGGTTGAACTCTTTGCTGAAGTTGTTGTTCCTCAGATTTTCAATGTCATTGCTCTCTCCTCTTGACCTGCCTGCTTTATTACCAGCTCCGATCACTCCCCTGTTACCAGAGCCATCTCTTCCACTGGTCAGATCTGCTCCATATCCCAGACCTCCGAAAGGAGTACCAGCCTGGTTACTAGGTCCATAGCTGATGGCCATACTTACACTCTCACTCATGCTCCCTTGAACATTGGAGTCATCTACATGTTGACCCTCAGTCGTCACTTGATGATAGTTTTGGGCTCTGGAGTGGATTCCATAGCCAACTTCTTAAGGAGAGAGAATCTCTATTTTGTGGCGAGATTCTTATTCCTCATTCGCCTACTGCTTAGGGAGCAGCTGGAAGAAGTCAGCATTTTGCTAGCGGACACTAGGAGTTAGAATATCATCCCACTCATCTCCATGGGCGTTTAAAATATCCTCCTCGAGGGAGAAGCGCATCCGTGAGTTTGGACTTTAACCTTGCATTTTGAAAAAGTATATATTTAGAAGATTACTATTTTTCGAAAGTGTTCAATTTATAATCTTGAAGGGAGGGTTATAAAATGTTCTATTAGAAGTTGCAATAAATATTCTGTAAATCTTCAAACTCTGTAAGAGCTACTGAGAACATCGAATTCGGGGCTTCTCTTTAGGAGGTGCGATGAGCTTGAGGATTATTTAAATGAGAGATTTATTCATAAGCAACTGGAAAGTTCATCTTTCCTGATTTATCATATAATTCTAGAATTATTTTGACAAATGAATGATTCAGTATCGCTCTTCATCTTGGCAAGGTAGTCCAAATACTTTTGGCCTTAGTCCGTTGATGGTGTGAAATCGAGACCCCTTGTCATTCCTGGTTTAGTATCTAGTGGCTTTTAAATGTGATAGTTAGGTTTTCCAAACTTAGTGTGCAAATAAATGTTCTGTGGGTCATTCATACATTTCAATTCTACAAACTTTAAATGATTCTACTCACTTTTAGGATTGAAGCAGTCTCTGTACTCAGTGGCTACTGTGTAGCTATCATAGATAGTCTTTCTACTGGGGAGTAGGCCATTCGAGTTTATGGCAAAGTTATGAGAACTTGAAAGCAGAGCCTGAGACCCACTCTTTGCAAGGATGTCGCTCTTCGTGGGTGAGAAAGAGTTGTGGAGGGAAGAAGTCTGGCTCCCAGAAAAAGTCTACTAGGGTTGGGGACTCCTTGGATTCTCCTGAAAATTTACATGCTTCCTAATAGAAGCAGGCTTCTCACCAGTTTAGTGAACTGAGTTATAATCCAACTGAGGCAAGGTCTTTTAAAGTCTGTGCGATTGAGCCATCATAGCTGGGTCGATTTAGGGACTATTTTCCAAGCTCATCTAGGGCTATTGGATGTACTGTGCTCCATCGATTATATGAAAAGATAAACCTATTCATTCAGATTAAAAATGTGATTATCTCTTGGAGGAGGGTTGCTGATTGAGATAGCGATAAGAGTGCGAATTGACATCTCTAGTTTGTTGTTATGGTTGGATTTTGATATAGTTCCTTGACGAGGTTGGCGCTGCTCCGAAGTTAATGACAAATGAAAAATAAACTCTTCATCAAGTTTTAGCTTTCTCCAGCAGGGGGTGGAAGCATCATGCTTTAGCTCTTGGACATAGTCCTATCGAATCTATCATTCAAGTCCTAGTCATCTAATTCTGAGGCTGTCTATATAATTAAACCATCTCAATGTTTTTTTGAAGTGCCTGTTATTTTGGAGTTGCAGACTTTGGTGGGGCAGAATGACTAGTGATCCCGATTTTAAGTAGCTGAAGGAACTTGATATCCATTCTGGAATTGCGTGGTATATTCGCCCTGAACTCCTCCTAGAGAAGAGTTTCCCATCGAAGCAAGTCTGCTCTTCTTCTCTGCCGGATGAACTCCTGTGTACTAAAGCATGGGTAAGTATTTTAAACTTGAAAATATGAACTTAATCTCTCTCATCTCAACTTTAAATAGAACTTACCCCCATTAGCTTTCTTGGCTGAGCACCATCTATATCCTTCACATTCAAATAGTCGTACTCGCTAGTGATTCCCATTCTGGGATTAGGCACAGCTCCATCTATGTCCTACACAAAATTATTCTAAAAATCACCTTTAACTTACTTTGATATAGAGTGGGTCGTGTTTCTAATAGATGTCGTAGAAGTTATACTAATCGTACCACCCATACTTCTCCTTGTTCGGCAGATAGCGCTTCGTGTTCTGAATCATTTTAAGCTTGAGTTTAGATTAATTTATTCTTGCTAAATTAAAACCAGAAATTAGAATAGCTGAAGTTAGAATAAGCAACATTAAATAAGAGATCTTCCTTTATTGATAAGTGGTGGATTTGCAAAGATATTTCAAAGCCAGAATCTTTTTGGTGAGTAGGGGGACACATCATCGAGACTGGAGACCTTAGAGTCGCATATCTATTCAGAGATGATCTTACTTGTGGCCAGACCAAGGGTGGTGCCTCTTCCAGCATGACCAGCGTTGAGGAAGACATTGGGATAGAGTCTAAGTTTTCCAATAATGGGCTTGTCATCGGGAGGGACTGGTCTAAGACAAGTGTTGAGGTTAGTGTACTAGTGAAGCTCTGACTTGTCCAATAAATCCACAACTGCGTTTTTCAAGAAGCGAACTCTTCTTGGATCGAATGACTTATCTTGACCAGCGATGTCTCCAAATCCAGCCACTCTCCAATACCCAGGCTCCAAATAGGTAACAACAAACTCAGGTGACTTGAAAACAAACTGCCACTTGTGATTGCCCACATCTGTGGGGATGTCCATGGTGTAGCCCTTGACAGGTACCACTGGCACAGTCAGTCCAAAATTCTTATACACAAACCTGGCTACGAAAGAGCCCTAGCAAAGTACCACAGCATCACAATCAATAATTTGATTCTGGCCTCTGAGTTTAACCCCAGTGACAAGATTCTGATTCTTCTCATCAAAGACGAAGTTCTCAACCTCAGTATTGTAGAAGACCTTCACATTCTCAGCTTTGGTGAGTAGATACTGATTGATTTACTGGCAGAAGGTTTGCGTGTTGAGAGTGTAGTTGGGATGGATGATTCCCATGTCGAATCGCTGGAGAGAAGTGTACTTCGGGAAGTGCTTGAGACAATGATCTTGGAGAGCTTACTTGCCAAAGACTAACTCTCTTCCTTCAGTACCAGGAGGCAGGATTGGTAACTTCTTCACATACTCATCAAAGGCCTTTTGCTTGTCGATGCCGTCAAGTGATACCAAGGTCATACTCTTTGCATCGCTCTCATAGTTCACACTCTCATGTGTGATGCCAGTATGGACGAACAGCTTGTTAATCAAACATAAGGCTCAATGTAAATGCAAACACTTCTTATAAATGAAGAATGAGCAGTTCTTAGAGGTCAAGTAGTTTCATGTTCTCAGCTGTGACTTTAGTCATGTTGCTTTATTTGAGCCAGTAGTAAGTGAATTTCATGAATCCGGGCTCTTTGAGGGCTTTTGTGGGATAGATGGACTGAGATGTGTCTGATCTCCAGAGACCAGGCAGTACACTCGAGATGGGACGGTAAGTCCAGGGGTGAGCGTTGATGCGCATCATCATACATGCGTTCTAGATTGAACATTCTTCAAAATTAATAAGGCTAATCAGTCAAATGAAATAGTGCTTTCTTATGCAGGCTTTTCTGCTTTCTCAATCAAGAAGACTTGGTTATCCTTGTACTGCGAGAGATAGTAGGCAGTTGCCAGTCCCACTATGCCTGCTCCCACTACCACTATCTTCTTGTTCTCCTTGTTGTGCAACTCAGGGTCTTAAGGAGTTTATCTGATTACATTATTCATCAAATAGCTTTAAATAGTAAATTAATTATATACTTTTTAATCTTACTGATGATAAAATATTCTTAATGAAATTATATAAAAATCCATATTCTTAAAAGTTATTTGAATAAAGTGATCTATGTATAATTCATATCTGTTACATAACTAGCTACTTGATTTTTTTATAACTTTTTAATATTTCAATTAACAGTGAATGAATAAAATGGGAGTGATATTGTAAAAGGACCTGGCTGCTAAATAGCCAGTGTAGACTACTCCTCCCCTGAATGAAAGCTTGATTACCTTTTTCATTGCACTAATAATAATTACTATTATAATGATAGTGCTGATATAATAGTTGAAGTCCCTTCAAACTATGAGTGAACAAGATAATATTTTAGATTTACAGATAAGCATCTTATCTTAACCTCTCTCTCATTTTCTACTTCAATGTGACAAAGTGTTCGAGAAATTAAGAAATACATAAACCTTGTTAACATTTCTTCATAAAATTTGCAAAGACAATTAGAAAAAAGCGACAGTTGCCACTGCTAGCAAACTCCAAGAGATGTATTAAGCCCCTTGGTAGGTTATTTCAAAAATCGTTGGTGTGCCGTTTGTAAATGGATTCGAAGCCAAAAACATGATGCCAGAGTCTATCGAAAGCGTAAAGCTGTTGTTAGTGACTAGCGTGTATTAGGACATTTCATATTGCGAGAGGAGGGTGAAATCCTCAACTGTTGTTGAGCTGGACTTGTAGGTGATGTTTGCTTTATTAGATGATGATATTTTAAGAAGGCCTTTGAGAGAAGTCCCTTTAATTTAGTTGATGAACTGGACTGGACATATCTGGCTCTTGGCAAGTGTAACGAGATGGTCCTCGCATTATCCCCAAAGTAGTCCTGAGTTATTAGGTAAGAGTTGAAGCACTGAGAGTCGCTCGAATTCACGTTTGTACTATAAATTCATTATGGAAAAATTATGAGAATGGTGTATATGATATAATATACTATTGACTCCACAGGCGCTCATTAGGTTTGATTTGAAGGTGTTCTTATTGCAGGAGGTATCTGTGCTGGCAGATCTGCAACTGTAGTTGGTAGTATTTGTGGCGCATAGAGTGTAGAGCGAGCCCAGACAAGCAACGCAAGATTAGAAGTCATTATACAATTGGATTCCTTGCGCCTGCTTTACCAAGCTACTCATTAGAATAACACAGACTATCAAAAGCCAGCTTCTCCCAGAAAGAAAGCCAAATTTCCTTAGTCTATGATATGTTGGAAGATTACTACTAGCATTTGGATTGGGATTTAGTAAGACTTGATAGTTATTTTGAGATTGCTCCATTGAATTATTAATTGATAATTAAATTTAAACTATAATCTGATCTCACTCTTGATAACTTACTATCTGTATTAACATCACACTACTAGTCTACTCAAACCACTTATCATTAAAATTTGAAGTCACTGCTCTCAACTGATGCCGTAATTAGTCTCAAAGTACTCCTCCACCATCTGTATTAGGAAGTTCTTGCTCCCCTTAGTAGGCATGCCCTTCACAGTTAAGAACTCCTTCAAGAAAACTACTTGCGCCTTTGCGAGGTTGCCTTCCCTTATCATAGAAGCGAATTTCTTTTCACTCTCATCCATACCAGCGTAAGGGTCATCTTCCTTTTTCTTCTTGGAGGCTTTTCCCTTTTAAGCGAGCTTTGGAAGCAGCGGGCTTCTTGGCTGCTTGCTAAGACTAGGACTGTGACTGTGATTCTCTGGCTTGAGAGTTTTGGGATCTACCTCTGCGAGCTGGCTTCTTCTCTTCCTCTTCGCTCTCATCGTCATCCACTATGAAGTAGATTATAAAATATAAAACTTCAATTGGCATAGGATAGTTTGAAGTCATTGATATCACTAGCATCATCGCTGTCTTCTTCCTCCTCTTCGTCGCTGTCCTTGCCCTTCTTCTTGGGGTTGCGCTTGGGCTTCTTGGCATTCTTCTTCTCCATCTTGCTGGGTGGCTCCTTCCTCTTCTTGCTTGGCTAGGAGGCCTAAGGCAACTCCTTCTCATCGTCATCAGATCAATCAATAACAAATATCATTCCATTATCATAATTGAATTTTTAAAGATTCCATTACCACATCCTGAACAGCTGCTTTAGCTCCTCTGCCTCTTCCTCGACCTGCTCCATTTGTTTGGGGTATCATCAAATACGAAAATAAAGGATGCAGTTACTTGACTATTCTGAGTTGAGGAAGCTCCTCCTCTAGTACCTCCTCGACCGCCTCTTCCTCCTCGAGTGCCTCCTCTGGCTCCTCCTCTTCCTCTGCCTGCTCCCTAAGAGCATGCAGGGTCCTCCTCGTAACCGTCAAAGAACACATCTTTGAACCTCTGGATTACAGGCTCAAATTAAAAAAATCAAAAATAAAATAGTCTGATGATTTGAATTTCTGCATGCCCTCATAATCTGGTTGGAGATGATCTTCAACCTATTCAGGCTCATTTTCATTGAGTGCAAGCGCTTGCAGACCAGAATAGAACTACTGGATGGAAGGGTTATCGAAGTTCCTTGAATTGAAGTCGATGTAACCTAATTTTGCTCAATTAATGGTGAGAATTTAATAATTATATTCAATGGTTTACATGTTCTTGACCATGAGCTTGGCTGCTTGCTTTTCCTCCTTTGAGAGCTGTTCGAAAATACTTGGGTCATCCTCGTTCTTGATATCTTCACCGAACCCGGCTGCTTCAAAGATTCCATTGATGTCTCTGATATCATCAGCATAAGGCAAGAAGATCAGTTGGAAGCCTGGGGGAGTCTGGAAACCATCCTCTTCGTCTACTTTCTCCTTCTAGGGAAGCAGAGCACAGAAGCGCACTATTGAGTTATCTCTAGGGATGAATCTCACTATCGCAATAAACATCTTTTATATTCTATGCACTTAATAATTGTCGCAATCTTATCCTCTGCTATCATTTCGTTGATATTCTAATAATCTTAAACTCTATTATATATCAGTTTAAAATTGATTAGAGCATCCATAGCTTGTGAGGAGCCTGTAACTCTCTTCTCGTCTGGGTATACGAAGTAGCTATGCTTTATGTTATGGAACACTTTCAGTGCTGATCTGGGTTTGAAGCCCATAAGTTTCATGCCAGTGCTATCAAAGTACTTGATTGACTTCACATCCTCAGCGGACATGGGAATCTTCTCCCCTCCGACTGGGAAATGAGTGGCAATTTGATTCCTGTAAAGAACTGACCCAGTTTCCTAGCAGATGAATCTTTGAGTCGACTTAAGCAACTTGTTATTGAGTGCATTTACTTTAGCAGCTCCCGGTTTCTTGACTGGCATGACAGTTGTGAAGAAGTTAAGAGCGATCTATGCCTGGGGTGTGATAGAGAACAGACACTTTCCTTGAGTCCTCTTTCTGAACTCCTTCATCCTAATCCTCTTCATCAACTCTGAGATCCTGCTCTGAGTTCCTTATATGCCAAGTATCTCCGAAAACTGCTCCTCCTCATCGAATTGAATGATATTGGCATAGAACTTCTTGACATTGAATTCCGCTCTCTACTAACTCGCTTTGGGCATTGGGAACAATTCAATATCAACTCCCAACTAGGAGAGATCGTTTGCTCTCTACTGCGCCATGACTTTATCACTTTCACTGCCTGGATTGTCTTCATTGGTGAACAAGAAGATTCTTTTATTATAGCTCTGCTTCTCTATAACTTTGAACTCTTAGTGGCAAATTTAAAGTGCTTCAAAGAGAGGAGTCTGAGTTTCTTTGGCTGCAAAGCCGTACCTCTGAGTAAAATCCTTGCAGCTTATTTTCAAGTTGCTTAATTGCTTGAGCGTCTGGTGAGTCCAGCTTCTATAGCACACATATGTTGTTAAAGTTGAAAGAGTTGTCAGTGCTCTTGCTTCCATAGAGCACAATTCCAATCTTGTCATTATCACTTGTAATGATCTTGGTTTTCATGAAACTTAGGCATGCCTCCAGCACTTGATGCACATTGGGTGGGTGGCCCTCGCCATTGTGCGGGTTCGGCAAGTGCATGGACTTGTGGCAATCTATCAGGAAAACGACTGAGTCACGATTCTATTTCAACTCTTCTGCTTCCTTTGCATCCATACCAAATAGAAACATGTCTTGATTCATTACAAATATTAGAGGAGGAAAAGATTAACCTTTAAATAGAGGGTTAAAAATATTTCTCTGATTGTTTCCACCCTCTCCACCTTCTTCTCCATCTTGACCATCGTTGTCAAATAAGTCTTCAAAGTCCATTTTTGCAGCTCTGTTTAAAGTTTTCCGCTAAGATTTAAAATATAATAATATACTGACCCAAAATCACTATTCTGGTTCAAATTCATCATCATTCATTTGAAGAAGAGAGTGATGGAAACTAGTGATTATTATATTGTTAGACTAATATAATGTTATTGCACAGTCATTCTATATATAAAGACTATTTCTATCATCTTCTTAGATCCATCTTTCTATATTGCTGTTTCCTTCTTTCCCGAGTCCTCTGTCACTATTTATAAACAAGCTGAGACTTGAAGAGGGTCTGCCCAGCTTTGAAGATCATATTGTCATAAATTTTAAACAGCTCGTCAACGAATAACCAGGTGCCGTTCGTGCTCAGCTTTTAACCATCGCCGTCTGTCAACAGCCAGTGACCTTCTTTGAACTCAATGCTATAACACTTTTAGGAGGCCGGATTAATCTTACCACAAACTTTAAAAAAAGGATGAGTATGAAAGTATATTTTACCAGCATTGCAAACGAGAAAGTGAAGAGTCGTCGAATTTGATGTCACAGTTAGTCATTCTGCCTATTCTGATGATGCCTGAGTTTTCTGAGAAAGTAAAGGTCTAATCAGTCTTTGGCCCATCTAAGAATTTGCACTGGATCTTGGAAGTCTTATCTTGCTTATTGTCACAAAATTGTACCACCATGTGAGAATCTCCAAATGATATTATATATCCATGTTTCAATATCTATAGAGGAATTTAGATAAAGCAATTTTGATTTATTACCAAGGGCACGTCCAGTCTCACAAATGTTCCCGAGCCATCTCCTAAATCTCTCAGATAGTAAGACTTATTGTCTATCAATATAAAGTCCATCAATTCACTTTTATGTCCATGTTATATTTGATGATGAGATGGCGCTTGCCGATCCCTGCATCAGTCGAGGGAATCACGAAATCATTGAACACTTCTCCATTCCTTCCTGCCTCTTGCGAACCCACTATGGTGCACCCATCGCTTTTATTTCTCTTAGAGCCGATTAACCCACAAGCATTAATTTTCAAAACTGTGTTTTTATCAACTGCCAAACCCTCAACCACCTAACAGCATATTTATTTATTGAAAGTGGTTTCGATCTCACCATTATATGCAGTTGAGGCGCTTTATTTATTTCCTCCTTCGGTATGACAAATCCAGCTTATGGGATGTCTAGCATAGGGTGATTTATCTACACATGTAATTAGTTTTCAAAATATAAAGAATAGAACAACAATAAAAGTAATTAAGAATAATCCTGCTGCTCATTAAAAGAAGCTTCTTATTCTTCCCAAATTAAGTTTTATGGTTACTAACATCTTAGACCTCTCCGTTTGCAGTTTAGCCATTTGCACCTCCATTAGAAGTACCGCTCCCTCTGCCTTTCTCTTTATCTTGATATCCCTAATTAAGCTGTTAGAGCGGTCAATAAAATACTGTTTGATTGGTGATGATATCACTTTGTTTATCCGCTCTGTTATCTGAGCAACAGCAGGCCGCTTAACCCATTTTATGAACAATTATAATTTAAACATCTCACTTCCAACTTTATTTAAAAGACTCAGTTTTAACATTTGAATTCAATATACTCGTTTATCTCTTTGAATTATCCATTTTCTATATATCAAGGTTAAATTAGATCAATAAAGAGAGAAAGATTTTGCACACTAGGCTTACCTAATTGCTTAGCCGCATTTCTGTAATGAGTACTGGAATGCTCATTAAAAACTTCTACTATTTACTTACCCTGTCCTGTACCGCTTTGAATCACCAAGGCTTGATGATGACTTTATAGCTGCTGCATTTCTTTCTTCTTCTAAAGTATGCTTAGGTTCTACTGATGATGCTAAATCTTCGCAGAGTTGAGGCGGGTGTTTTAATTCAAGTTCAGATTCAGCTACAATCCGTTCAAGGTGTTTTACTGAAGGATCTGATTGGTAGTTGCTGTATTTTATGAAGCGGCTGCTGAAGTGGAGATTGACTTCGCCCCATGAGAAGTTGCATTTGAGTTTGCAGCTGCCCTTTTATTCAGCATCATGGAGTGGGAGGTGGATCGCTCAGCTGACATTTGCACTCTGGACTTATAGATATAGGGGGCAGTTGAAGATCCTACCGTCTGATTCGTAGCCTGATACTGTCCCTGGATAGATGGTCTCTTTAGATCAATGGAATAAAAAGATAAAATGAAACTCATGGACTGTTGATTGTGAATGAATAGACTTGAGTTTACAGCGCTGCTAGACCCAGCAGTTTTAAGCGTCCCCTCGCTCTCATATTAGAAGCTTTGTCTGCCCTGGCTGCCTGGATGACTCAAGGCATGTGCGGAGTTAGAAGAGTCCTTGAGACCTAACCCGCTCTATTGAGTCTGCTACATCGAAGATTAGGTCAAATTTTTGAGAAAGCGTTCGAATGTGTTGATAGGCTTTAAGCTTACATTCTTATCAAGGTTTGTGAAGTTATTCTTATAAATGTTTCCAACCGACTAGCTAGAGTTTTTGTTCTATAGGATGTTAGGGTAAGCAAAAATGTAGATGAATAAGCTTGTTTTTGAATAGTGGGGTCTTTGTTTTGCTGATGCTGTGAGCCCTTCGAAGCTACAAAAGAGGAAGCTGTATTATTCAGGTGGCTATTTTAGTTATTATCAATGACTGTACTGCTATACCTTTAAGAAGAAATATATCTATGAATTCAAATGAATAAATAGTTGTTAAGTGGAAGTATTCTGAGGAATGGATAGGGATTGCACTTTACTACTTGAGGTCTTCTGATTTTAGCTCGAGCCTATCAAAGAAACTTATTTTTTCCTTTATTTACTCTCTAAAAATGAAAGAGAGAGAAGTAGTTTAAATGGCTGAAGCTGGATTGTATTTGTTGTCTGTGAGATCTATATTTTCAAGAACAGCCTTTTGGCTTTGTTTGCTCTAAAGTTGGTATGACTGTCTGCTCTCTTTCTTTGCATAGGCTCATAAATTAAAACATATGATAAATTAGGAGAAATCGCTCCATGGTTATAGAACTCTTAGGCGTTTGGATCAAGTTGAATCCTTACTCTCCCAGAAGGAGGCCTTTGTAAAACTTAAGGCTTCGAAGTTTTGAGCTTAGTCTAATTGCTTCTTGATTCTGGCTCTGAAATAATCAAAATACAAATTATGAGGAAGCGATCTATAAATAATTGAGTACACATCATTATTGCTATTAAACACTCTTCTTTGTATAAAGTAAATTTAAGTTAACTATTTATTGAAAAGACTTTCTCTCCATTAATTTGCGAGATATGATTTTTTATAAAGCAGGAAATTATTTTAATTTCAGAATTAGAATACTAGATAAGACTTCTCTATCTAAGGCGGTGGACTAAGCAAGAGCCCTCGATGGTCTATCTAATTGACATCCTTAATAGGAGAGTTGATTAATTGAGAGAACTCTTTCATTGAATCCTTTCTCTACATTGCATCACTGTCTCTTCTCGAAGATTGAGGCCTGTTTTAGTTCGAGGGAGGAGCCTGTTTTTAATTAGTATTTTGAGACTGAGGGATGGAGCTTGCTCCTTTCTTCTCTTGAGTCTGCTGTAGAGATGGCCTTGGTAATTCCTAAACCACATTAGTTGAACTCTGGCCTTGAGACTCTTATATTTGAAGTGCTTTCTTCTTCATGCTGCCGGTATTGAACTCCTCCCAAGCTACTTTGGCAAATTGTAAGAACTTGGCATAGTCTTCGGCTTGATGAGCCTCCGATGGGAAAATGAGCTCATAGTCTCCTTGGTTACTTTACTCAAACTTGTCTCTCTTCTTAATTCGCTTCTATCTCATAGTCTCCTTTTCTTCCTGGGTTATCCTTGGCTTCCCTTTCAAAGCACGCTTTTAAAATTCAAGCTACTTTTGCTTCTTGTATAGTGATTTCTTCGTAAAGGAAAGATTGAGAAGTCGAATCGTATCTGAGATCAGGTTCTTCTTAATCTTAAAATCAAGGGGACTGTCTGTGCTGAAGGAAGGCGAGTGGTTCACTTCTAGAATCCAAGGCTTGAGATTTGAGTCAAAGAAAATGTCAAACCCTAAAATTTCATAGCACATAGAGTTAAGATAAGAAGGATAAATAATTGTAATCAGTTAAGAGTTTTCGACATCATCCGGCTAGCAAGACTTGTAAATGTGAGCTAGTTGGGGCTGAACAGCGCATATAGTTTTGATAATGGTTTCTCTTACATCTTTCTGCACTCTCGCAACATCGTGACCCTGTTCTTCAAGATATCTCCACACGAAAGATAAACTTCTCTTGTGACCTATGGTGTCATCATCTTCGCTCTTGTTTTGGATGAATTTGCTGCTCGTTTTATTGATCGCGTAGTTTGTCAAGTGCATGTACAAGTTGTCTAGGTTATTGTTGTTAGGAGGCACATAGAGCTCAGTTAGAAAAAGTGAAATGAAAGACATTTAAGATGTGATAAAGTTGCAAATCTTGAGAGGCCTTCTCTATACATGTAAATCCTGAGAGGGTCCACTCCGCACAAGAAAACGTAGATTCTCAAGTCAAACTTCAAACCTTCAATCAAGAATGGCTTGTGCAGGTAGCGTTGAATAACATAGTGGTCGTATGGATTCACGTCATCTAAGTTTCTTGTCAAGAAAATTCCTCTTCCTTGGCAAGAAGCTTTCAAATAAGAGAAGAAAGACAAAAGTCAGATTAATTTAAGAGGCTTCAGGTTTTACAATAAAAGTCTTGTTCATCTTCTTCTTCTCTTTGAACTGATTTCTGAAGTCAGAATACTCAGAGGGCAATAAATAGGTCTAGGGGAAAAACTTTTTTTCATCAGGAAACTTCTTCGACATTCTACCAAAACAAAGATTCTCTTCAGAAAGAAGCATACTATTGTTAGGTTAAAAATAAATATCCTGTGAGAATCATCGTTAGCAAACGTCATTTTCTCCTCTAGGTAAACATCTCTCATTGATGAGCGCTAACAGCCTTGATGATATCTGCGAATCCTGGCTTGAGGGAAGCACCACCCACCAAGAATCCATCGACATCCTTGCTGCTTAATCAAATCTGCGCAGTTGGTCTCAGTCACTGAGCCTCCATAGATGATTCTTGTGGAGTTTGAGACGGCCTCGGAAACGTGATCCTTCAACCAGCTTCTAACATAAGCTTGAGTCTCCTGAGCTTGCTCTGGAGAAGCAACCTTTCCGGTTCCAATGGCCCAAACTGGCTCGTATGCAACAACAACTTTGCTCCAGTCGGCAACTGCATCCTTGCAAGCATCGAGTTGAGACTTGAGCACATCATTGGTGGTACCTGCCTCTCTCTCGTCGAGCTTCTCTCCAATGCAAAGAATGACATTCAAACCCTTAGAGAGTGCATACTTAGTCTTTTTAGCGACAACTTCACTTGACTCTCCATAGAGGGATCTTCTCTCACTGTGGCCCAAGATAACCCATTGGATTCCAAGGTCTGCCAAGATATCAGCCGAGACTTCACCAGTGAAGGCACCATTGCCCTGAGCAGAGGAGTTCTGAGCTGCCACTAAAATGTGAGATGCAACTTGTGCTTGCACTGCTGATAGATGTACGCTCACTGGTGCAACAGCGACCTCTATATATGAATCACTTAACAAATTCTCTTTGACAATTTAAGTCTTTAACTTACGGACTCTCTCGTGGTTGTATTCAACCTTGTTGAGGACATTTTCAATAAGATCCTTGGCGAATGCTTGAGTGCCATTGCATTTCCAGTTGCCTCCAACGAAGTAGACTCTCTGAGTTGACTCAACCATTTTTGCAGATAAGTGATTCTTTAATATTTAAAGTTAGGAAAGATATGATTATTATCTAAGCATCACGTAGCAAAAGAGATCCACTTTGGAAGATTAATTTCTCAACAGAGAGATTACTCTCATCGTATTTTGAGTTTTCGATGGAAATATATCTGTATAAAAATGTTGGAAAAATATCATCACTAGCATATCAGTCATATAACTTTAGTTTCTATATTTGGTTGAAAATTGGTTTAGAAGTTATATTTCTCTTCACACATACTTGAAATCTTGAGATCTGTTAGGGAGAAGATAACTTGGGACATCTTATATTCTTGCAGGAAGTCTGTATGTGCCTGGGCCTGGCGTTAAGTCCTTAGTTGATTTTGAATGCTATCTTGTGCTAGAGCCAAAGCCGTACATTGGTGCAGCGCTAGAAGGTCGAAGGGAAATTTCGCACAAAGTATAGTAAATATTTTGTAAGGTCTTTTCTGAGGATTGTAGTTTCCTGGGCCAGGTACAAGCTTAATAGTACTCCTATCTCCAGGTATTCTTTCTTCAGTACCTATTTTGAAAGTAGGATGATGCTGTTTTATAGTTTGAGGATCAGGCCTGTAGGCCCCAGGTCCTGGGATATAAAGATTCTCCTTAGAGAGGTCTCTTCCCTTAAGCCCCATCACATATTTTATTAAACTGTATGAGCACTTATTAATATTTGGGACCTTCTTTTTTAGAAGGTATGTTATAATTGCCTGGCCCAGGTGTCATCATTGAAGCTGCTAGTGGATTTCTTTGACCGCTTCCAACGACCCAAGAAGGCTAAATTAAAAATATAACGGTATAACTGCCTTGTGAGTGTAGCATGAGATGGCTGGTATTAATTTGGAGCAGGGGTGTACTTCATATGGCTATTCCCTAATCCCCCCTCTCTTGACTCTCTACCAATTGAAAACTGTGGCATTTTTCTAGCTACAGTCTGATTCTAGGGTGTGTACTACCCAGGGCCTGGAGTTCTAACTCCATCAGCACTCATTGGTCTCCTTGCAGTCATGCTTCTTGAGGGCCCATCACGACCAGTCACTTCTTTATGTCTATACTATCCTGGCCCAGGACTTACTACAACACCAACTGCTAGGTTTTTATTTCTATCAGCTGTTCCAAAACCAAACCTTGGAGCATCTTGCTTCAAAGCTGAATGAGCGATTGTTGTATCATATCTATAAGAACCAGGTCCAGGACTGCCAATCCTCTTTGCCTTCTTGAAGTCGTCATCCCTTTGTGAAGTTCCAATTTTACTGCCTGGAATTCTAGAAAAAGATCCAGCTAAGCTGTATGCACCAGGACCTGGGTTCTTAAGGTAAGTTCCACCCTATGCCTCAGTCTTTAAACCGAAGATGTAACCGATCCTCCCCAGATTTCTATTGATATTATAAACTTACTCCAAGATAATTGAACGATAAAAAAATAAGAAGCTGATTTAATTTCCTGGCCCAGGGTTGAGATTAGAAGTGCTCATGCTACTGAAAGTTTTCAAACCCATGTGATACTTTGGCCCTGCTGTGCTCTATGTAGTTGATAAGATTATAAATGATTTTTTTTTACTTTTGATAGGGTATTGTAAACTGTTAGAGTATCTGCACCTCTATTTTAACATTGATTTTTGGTTTATTATCCTGGTCCTGGATTTCCGATCTACCTTGATCCTCCTCTTTACTCAGACCCTATTCTGTAAAATAATTAATCATCAGTTTTGAAATCTCGAGTGAGCATGAAATATAGAAGAATATAATGAAACAAGAAGTATGGTCATATCATTCTTAATTATTTTGGGGAAGAAGAAATTTTGCGAAACTTACACCCACTATGGCGCCTTCAACTTATGAATTAGCGTGACTTTATTATACTGGCCAGGCCCAGGAGTCTCTCTAGCGGTAGTCTTAACTTGTCCCACTACACATATATATTTTAACTTCCAACTTCTCTTTGAATTTTTCAATTCTCAATCTTCTTATTATGCTTACTTCGAGGAGCTTAAAAAATTCAAAGTTAACATAAAAATAAACTTACACTTATATTTTATTTGAGCTGAGCCCATGCTGTAGCAAGGTACGTTTACCATTTCTGAAAAGTGATAGAGTTGTTGATAAATTACTTTATTTATTCTAAATTAAACTAGAACCAATCTTCCAATCAACTCCGATTGAGAGGAGAGCTTAAATATTTTTCTTTGTAGCAAGAGAATTGAGATGCCACGTAGGAGAAAAGAAACCTAAGAAATTACACTTCTATAGAATATTATCCTTATGAAATTTTTGTAAAAGATTTATAATAAGAGAGCCAACTTAATATATAAATATCGAAGCTAGCCCCTCATTTATAACTTATTATATAATATTATCGCTGGATCTTTAAAATTTATTACCTTCACACGAGAAACCTTTAAAAAAATGTGTAGCATTTATAAATATCATCTATCTTAGAATAGAGATTATTATGGATTTTTTATGATTTTAATTATGATGATTTATTATTGTTATTATAAGTTCTAATATTTGAGAATGCTTGAGTAAAACTTTCATTAATCTCAGTCTATATCCACGGATATAGGCTCGACCGTCTCATCAAACTTTCTCCCTTTCAGTAGCAATCAAGTCACTGCGGGGCTTAAAATCAAGAAAAATAAATTATTCTCCGACTTGAGTTCGTATTAAAATGACACATAATGGATTACCATGTATCTCTTTAATCTATTATATCTGTTTAATTGTTTATTTAAAAAGTTCTTTTTCTGCTCACTAAAGATCGAATATATTAATGATGAGGTCGGATGTAGATGAGGAGGAGGAGTTGGAGAGGGAGCCGACAGAATGCGAGTAATTAATGCAGAAAATCGCATATTCCTAAGCAACTAGCTTTAACAGACTAGAAAGTTAACTTTTTCCAGCCCCACAAACCCTCAACTTAACCAGCAGGAATCCAAGCAATATACAAGTATTATCTCGACTCTATATTTTGTAAGCAATTCAAATTCTGAAAAGATGGCAGAGACGAACTTTCTCCATTATAACTCATTAGAAGATGGTATGAGGGCTTTAAATGTATTTAAGATGAGTTTAATAATAATGTAATGGCTGGAGGGGTTGGTCAGATAAGAGATTCTGAGAAGGAAAATATTGAAAGTAAAGAAGTGAACAAGCTCAGAGTTTCTAGCTCTAGTACCAGTGAAAATACATCGTCATTCAATGATTCAATTATCCATCATTCCACTTTATTAGAAAGAAATTTATAGAGCATATTATTTTATTTACAGAGTAATCAAAGGTTAATTAAAACTCTTCTTTTAGAGACTTAAATGTGTGGGTGTCATTTAAATTATAAAGCACTTGAATATTATTTTAAGATGGATAAAATTTGGGATGAAAATTATTTCTTAAGAAAATTAACTAAATATTAAATAAATATCAAATAAATTTTTATTGCATAGTCATTCCACTCACTAAATCCACGAAGATGAATTCATTGCAAGCAAATAATTTAATTTAATAGACTACTTCTATAAAATAAATTGTGCAAAAACTCTCCTTTATATCAAGAAATTTTCAAGACAGTGAGAGTTTAGAGAGAGTCTAATAAATTCCAATTTATATTTATGCACTTGATTAATTGGTCTCAGTCTCCTGGCAAATGTTTATCTTCAGTAGACTCGATGCGCTGCCTAAATATCCTTACAACTTTCACATTCGCTCCTTCTTTTTAATATTGGGAGTTCTGCAAATGGTCCACCCTCTTTATTATAAACTACCAAGGGTTTAGATCCATAGAGACCAATTTTTTCATAGTCGGTGCCATTTGCCTCAGAGATGCATCCTCAGGGTTCAGACTCTCAAACCACTCGAGTGCCGACCTACTTCCACCATTTGTTCCTGCCCGATTTCAACGAGGGGCGTTGGACCAAAGAAGAACATTTCAGGTTTCTTAATGGTAAGTTTTAAAGCCTCACCCTTTTTGCTAGTGAGCAAAGTCAAAATAATTTCTCAAAATAGTCACATTCCAAATCTAAACTATAAAAGAGATCTGTTTCAATTTATATATTTTTATTAAATAGTTGATAGAGATTTTTAAACGCATTTTAATTAATTTACTAAAAATTAACCCTTTTATAAAGGAACAAATTTTTAAAAAAATAGCAAAATTAATTAATTTTTAAGGATGATGATTCCTCTATTGTTTAATATCTTTATTATTTTTTCCAAATATAAATTGAGTATAATACTTATAATACTCTCTATTTCAAATTAGATTCGACGAGTTATTCTCAAAAATATATTAATTTAGAAAAAAATTAATCCAAATCATTTAATGAGAATTAACCCTAAGTCTAAAGTAAAAACATATAAAAATTATCAAGAACTATTATAAGTTAATTCTTGCAATATAATTAAGGACCTTAATAATATTATCTCTAAATAAATCCGATTTTTTCTAATATATATATTTCTAAATAAATCGAGTTTAATTAATCGCTAATAAACCCGCTTATATCTAATAATTATTGCAAGAACTATAAATATAAATAGTATTGATAGTTAATTTATATGAAAATTTTATAATATAACTCTTTCCCCGTGACGTACTTTGATTAATAAATATAATATATTTGAAACCCACTAATTATTCAAACTCCATCAAATAATGCAAGAAAAAGCATTTCAAATGATTTATTTTTAATCTCTAGAATTAAAGTTATTTTGGTGATTGATATATATAGCATTGGATTAGTATGGAAGTAATTGGATTAAGGTCTAGCAAGCGGTTGGCACCCGAACCGCCGCTTAAATCCGATCCCACGCCCAAAAATATAAGATTAAGCAATATCCATAAATAAATATTTATTGTCATTCATAAAACTTAGTATGCCCTTATTTATGTATTTTAAGCAAGCACTGTTACTGAACTAGCAAAGACTCAGTAAAGCCAGTTTTAACCACAATTTCATGTTCAAGGTCTCAAAAACTAAAAAGAAGACTCTCTCCTTTAAACCATATCACCAAATAAAAAGTGAGAAAAAGTATATCTATCTATTCAAATTTATTTTCAGCTTTTTCTTTCGAATAATTTAAGCTGATGAAAAGGAAAGCCGTTAAACAACGGAGAATATTCGAGGTGAGAAAAGGGCAAAGAGGATTTTAAAAATGCACCACTATTTAATCATCTGGTGTGCGACAGGGCAAATTTCTAAATTCGGCGAATTCCCTTGTCACAAATTCTTAACTGCCCAGATCACCCGCTAAGTAGCCGCTCTTGCTACAAAAGCCAGAGAGCGAATTTATTTAAGAGGAGCCAAGCTTTACAAAAACTCAGAAAATGACCACCACAGATAATCGAGTCACTCTATTAACACCAAGACAAACTTAATAGCAACCCTCTCAAATTAAATAGCTATCATTGATTTTTACTTCTTTCACAATGATTATAATTGTTGAAATTCAGACTCAATAGACGGTCTAAACTAGCGTAAGGAATATAGAACTTTCAACCATTCGTGAAAGTCAAAATGGATTTAAGTCTAGCGAAAGATTTAATGAATCCAGAAAAATGGACTACTCTCGAGCTTACCAAATTTTCTCAATCTAGAAAGTCTAATAATAAATCATGTGCTTTATATTTGTAAAGTTGATAGAACCAAAAATTTCTTGAAAATGAAAGACTACCACATCGAAGAACTTAAGAGAGGGAATCTTGCACTCCCAAATCCTGAGGTGATCTCTCAATTTAGGCAGGTTTCTAAAGTCCGCCCCCTCTGCTAGGATTTTTAGGATTAGGTGCAGTACCTTGCGCTCCCTAAAGTTTCTTAGGAATACAGACAAGCAAATCTGAACAACTAAGATTTGAAACTGCCTCAAATAGCAATACAATCCATAAAATATTTTTCTTATTTACTGATTTATTAGCTCAGTTCCAGCTTCCATAACTTCAAATTAGCAACGTCTAAAATATAGAGCAGTTGCCTTCGCTGTCAGAAATCAATCAGGGATACTCTTCTTCTTATGTGGAATAGAATCCTTAAAATAATCAAACAGCTTGTCCTCAGCCAATCTATTTTTAGCAAAGTTTCTAGAATATTTTACCTCACTTTTTATGATAGAATTTTTGCAATGATATTGATTTGTATCACCTGCAATATCCTCTAGTCAGTTATTTATAGTTTAATTTTTAGAAGATTTTTATTATGCGAAGCCTGCTCAACCCTAGATAATTTCAAGCAACTACCTCCAGCAGACAAACTAAATCAGCTTTATATCTTAACCTTAAAAAGTTCCAAATACATTATAAATTATTTCATTAAAGCTATAATTAAAGCTCTAAATGTACTTAAGTCAAAAAAATATTATTTAACCTTAGCCGCAATAAATCTAAATGACCTCCCAAGGGCAAATAATCCAAATTCTGCCTCCTTAAAACTTCACCAATCAGCAGCAGGCCTAAAACTCACAGTAATAGTTTGTTTTCACCCCACTTCAGATTCTTTAAACTCAGCAGACGCAATTGCCAAAGCTAGAATCACTCCAGTTCACTAATCTGCCCTACTAGTAGCAGCACACAAACCTTACCCAGGGGTATTAATTCACATAACCTCAGATGAATTCTAACGTCGCCTAGATAGGCATAATGAATTAAACTCAAACCACTACTCACCAAATACAATCTATAGACCAATAAATTAAGAGAGTGCCAGTTAGGTTGGTACACTCAAATAATTACTCTACTAATAATTAGGGCTTTCAAGTCTTTAATTCTCAGTAGCAATATACTGCCTGAGTAGAGGGTTTTTTAAACAAAGACCTCTCTGAAATTATGTATTGATTGATTCTTTAAATCTTAAAATCTCTTATCTCTTAATGCTCTCTATGTTTTCTACTGCTACTTCATCACTCTGTAAAAATTGATGGCTATAGAATTAAAGTAAGAAATTCCACACATTCCATCACCAGTTTAAATCAATCATTCTTTGATAGAAGCACCCATAGCGTGTTCCTTCCTCACCTTCCATCTATAAGTTCCATCCTCTTATTCGTTTCCCTATACAATCAACGTTAGAGCTACTTGTGCGAATATTTCTCATATAAATTAGTCCAATTTAAGAAATGAAAAGTTCTTACTTAGACTACATTCTAAAGTAGTATTCTTCTAGTCTCCTCATATTAGAAAAGTAGTTCGTGCACTTTCGCTGGATCTCTCTCGTCTTTTTAATCTGCGATTGACTTTCTAATTTCAAATCTGCATCTGTGGAACATTTCTGGGTCCCCTTTGAAAACCACCATCATAGACTTCAGCATGCGGCGATACATGGTCAAAGTTTTTCCATAAGGTACTCACAAAAATTAATAGAGAAAAAAAGTAATCTATGAAACAATTTATATTGACTGTGATACTCATTTTAAGAATAGAATTATTAAATTAATAATCTAGAAAGCAATTACTAAATTCACAATTTCATATATTTCAACAGCGCTAAATTAATCTCTATTCATCTCTTTTGAGACTCCTCTCTTCAATTGATTATTACAGATCAAGTTGCTTTAATTTTCTTTTTCTGCGAAAGACGGAACATGAGCTGCCCTATTTTGCTATTATAAGTTTCGTATTCGTTTTCAAGGTTATTGTTTTCCTGCCCTTGCAAATCAATCTCGTCTATTAGTAAGCTTAATACAAAAAAAAAGCAGGAGTATAATATTCTGGCAGGGCCTACTATGATCTAACTTACCATCAAGTGAGTTGATTGCGTTCTCTAAATCTTGAATATACCTTTCCAGTTCAGCTCTTGCTGTTTCTATGTCTGCCTGCTGAGTAAGAGTCTCTAACTAGTTTAGGCTTTGCATTTCAAATTTAAGAAATCAAATTTATTAGCTTTCACAATTTCTAAATCTAGAAATACTCCTCAATCAAGTACAAACTTAAAATATATGGTGAGTAGATTTTTTATAGAATTATGATGTTAATTGTTTGTAGATGAGCATAGAATTTGAATAATATATAAATTCAATTCCATATTTCTAAAATGGACAAGAATTTAATTGCAGCAACTATGAATGTATATATATTTTATTTCATTCTCACTTATTTAAGAATGTAATAGGAAATGGATCCGTGACTGTCCAAACCCACAGCAAATAATAAACCCAATTTTCGCTTCCACTTCCAGCCAAGCAGAGCAACACCCAGACCAATTCAATTTTATATTTAAAATTAGATTTAAATTTTCTTTTTCTTAATTCTGCCTATAACTCGCTTAACTTGAACCTCAATCAAATAAAGTAAGCTAAGCATGCACAATGAATTTATAACGCAAAATAATCTTTGCTTGAGAGAACTTCTTTGCTCTCCAAAATAAGTAAAAAGAGATTTTCTCAGAGTTTTCTTTTAAATATAATGGTCATTTATTTCCATCAAAATATTAATTCTATTTTAGTAACAGCAGCAGTGCTAACAGAAATCAAAGACTTCCCTCCGCTAAGAAGAGCACTTAAAACTCTTCTTAGAGACTGGGCACGCACGATAGAGAAGCAGCCAGCAACAATAATATATTCATATCAAACAGCAGTTCTTAGCAGTTCAACTTCATTAATAGACAAAATGATTCTAAAGTTAGATTGTTATTCATAGTGAAGGGGGCAAAGATGGACGTGGGATTGCCAAGTAGAGACGACCTAAGAGAATACGAAGAGTATAAATGTAAGCCCTATACAAACATTACTCTACAAAGGTCTTTATTTTTGTAGATAATTTATTCCTGACTATCTCAAACTTCAGTTTATGAAGTTCTTAGTCTAGTTATTTTTAGGCAAGAATGTTTCCTATTTTATATTTGTTATGATTTTCCATAATAAAACAAGTTTTCAACTCTATTCCTTTAGAAAAGATGAGTTTGGATCAGTAGAGGTTTGCAGCCGTCTCCAAGAAATCTCAAGAACAGCTGTCTAAGCAAGTGATCACAAATTAGAAAGAGGAAGAATCTGGGGCGCCTCTTTAATTTACTCAAGCCCATAATTTACTCTCTCAATAAATAAATATATTCTATTTGATTATTATAAATCTTGTAATTTTAACTCTCGGATGATTCCTCAAGCGGAAGTTCGTAGGACAATCTGAATGACGATCTAAATGAGGATCTTATGATAGTGGAGGAGTCTTTCGATGAAGAGTTAGAAATCATGCAAAATTTACCCAAGAATCTTAACAAACACAAATATGAATTCCACATAGATTATTCTTTTATATTTTTAAAGGACTATTCGTTTTAAATATGGAAAGAGCAATGAATTTGAAATTGATCAAGGAATAGATTAGCATATTTATATTTAATGTTTCTATGTATAAAGATAATCCCCAGGTGAGAGAAGGTGAGGATTTCGTAGACAAGAGTGATTTGATGATCAATTCAAATAAAAAAGTAAATCTAGTCAGCAGATACGAAAACCATCTCTCAAGTCCACAAGTTTCACGAATTCTATTATAAATATCTAAACTATTTTCCTTCTTAATTGGGGCAGTATCAGCATCTGCAAAAGAGTCTTTAATCGGAGGGGGCAACGCCACTCCTTCTTCCCTCCTCTCTAAATACAATTAGGGATTTCAGCAGAGACAAGATTCACTTAAGAAGTCAGCAAGCTCGCAACAGAACTCACCAAAAAAGTGCAAGACTGCTCTCTATAATGTTTCTTTTGTTTGATATTCATTTTATTCTCTCCTGAACGAGGATGTGCTATTTCTGAATAATGGGAACAAAGAGATGGATTTGAGTACTAAGATAGCAGCCGAGAGTGAAAGACAAATGGCTGATGACAAGAAAGGAAAAAAGAAGATCAAAGTCGTTATTAAATGCAAATAATTGTAAACAATATATAAGAAGGTTTGAAATATTTCAGTAATAAACCAAAAGTTGTAATAGATGAGGGTGCAGAGGGAAAGAAGAAAAAGAAGAAGTCGAAGAGACTAGTCATGAACGTCTCTCAAACTAAGTATTATGTAGTCAGGTATGTTGCCAAAAAAATCTATAACATGAATATTATTTCAAAGAGAATTTTTCATCGATTTATTGAAATGAAACTAACTCACAGTGACGAGTCGGATTGGGATATAATGTGGCAGGATGGAGCTGTTAATTGCGAGAGACTTTATAAAATGAAGGGTTATTAAAGAGTCAATCACTTTCCTGGTATGTATGCACTAGCTAGAAAGAATCACCTTGCTAGAAATTTAGGTAGAATGTCAATAATTATCATTTATTATCACGAATAAACTGATAAAAGCATTTAGTTTCGATAAATACGCATTAGTTAGTTATAATTGAGCTTAATTTTAGTACCAAAAGGTGAAAAATAACTGTCTATCTATAACGCTTTTAATTGAAGATTTATTTGGATGAATTGTTTAGATTATCATTTCAGATTAAATTAAAAATGAGAAGAGGATATATATTAATTTCATAGTTGCTTGCTTATTTGCGTTTTAACCTATGGGGAGTGAGTAGCCATTTAGAGTGATGCTTGCTGCATTACTGCTGTGAAATAAATGCTAATCACTTAGCGCCTGGGAGAGTAATAAAGATAAGTAAATATTTTATACTCGAGAGCTTCCCCGTATGATGAGCCGTGTTAGTAAAGCTATTAGGGTTGTAGGATTATATAGGGGTTGGGTTATTAATTTGATGCTCATGCGGAGCTTTAAGATCTCCAGGCTAAGAAAAGCTGCTGTATTTATTAAAATATTAATTAAACACTCTATACAAAATATTTGAAGTGAGGGTATTAGATTCTTGGATTGTAACTCTTTTGCGAGGCTTGCCATTACTAATCCTGCTTACTCATTGAACTTTATTTCTGACTCTGATTGAAAGAAGATCCATTTTCTATTTTTCAACCTTGACAAAGATATTAAAAAGTTTAGAGTTAAAAATCTAGAATACAACTTATCTAGAGGAGTTTGAAACTAAAAAAGGCAGACTATCATTTACCCTCGTGCTAGTGCTTTGCGAGGGTATTTTCACTTCGCCCTTCTTCATTTCAAACTCGTCTTTTAGTTGAGTGTTCTTTAATTTTAACTCTTTCAAATTGCGATATTGTGCTTTCCAAAAATCTACTGCAACACTTCATATCTGGCATTCAAAAATAAGTAATCTAATGTAGTATAAATTGCAATTCATTCTACCTGACTGCATTTTAGAAAATTCCAAAGTGTCATTAATGTATATCTCGAAGGCTCCAGTTTGCATCATAGCGCCTTAGAGCTGTCCTCCTATAAACCAAGCTCCAATTACCCAAGTCCACTTGTTTTCAGAGATCCTTGTGTAGAACTGAGGCACAGGCTTATTGAGCATTCTGAAGATTGAATCTCCCATGAATATGAAGAGCATGAAGCCCATTTGAAGAAAGCCTAACACTTTCGCCAAAAAGGCCTTGCCTGGTCCTGGGGGGTATTCACCTCCCGTTACCAGGACTTCTGGGTTTGATTGTTCAATATACTTCTTAACTTGTAAGAAGTTGCCCTTGTATGATAATTAGAAAATATGGGATAGAATTAGCTCTTTTTAGAATGATCAAAACATGCAATATAGAATATTGACAAACACACCCAGGTCTTTTACACTTCTCTTCCCTCTTTTCTTCTTGGTACCATCTAAATACTCCTCTTCCACTTCTAGTTCTCTTGATGCCGAGGAATCAATAATTTTAACACCCCCTTAGGGCTCTGAGTCTTCAATATAGTCTCTGCTATTCGCTTTTTAAGCCTACCTCATGTATTCAGTGTCCGAGAAATCATAGTGTTCGTTATCTTAAACATGCGAATTGAACTTCTACTGACTATTAATTTGCTTAGTTTCTTCCTCTGCTGATTCAGTAGACATAAACTGTCTTGAGAGCATGTCCACGAGGAAACTTCCAGCGAAAATCATGAGTATCATTCTAGTATTATTTGGTGCTCAGTTATCTTCTTGATTTTGTTAGTTGCGTTGCCTTTCATTATTAGGATTTGGATTTTGCTGATTAGAGCTTGAGTTCTGTCTGGGCTGCTCTGACTAGCTAGCTGACTATTTCTAATCAGCCTAGCCGTCTTATGGAGCAGAGGCAGCTTTTTGTTCTTCTCTGCTACTCATTATATTTAATTATAATCGACTTACTGACTTAATTCATATAATAAAGTTTGACTTAGAGATAAGTAAGTTTAAATAAAGAGACTATCATAATACTCATTTAAGCAACACTCCACATGCTATATTTTCCACAAACTGTCCCTTCTCATCTGTATTTCTGGCTTAGCATGATCTC
Source organism: Tetmemena sp. SeJ-2015 (assembly GCA_027382625.1). Classification (NCBI taxonomy): domain Eukaryota; phylum Ciliophora; class Spirotrichea; order Sporadotrichida; family Oxytrichidae; genus Tetmemena; species Tetmemena sp. SeJ-2015. Next base: position 141,834 of record JAJKFJ010022537.1, read on the forward strand.
ATCATCTCTCTCTGCATGCAAGAGGTCCAGCTCTTTTATATCATACTGCTTTACAAGTCCGTTTTGATAATAAAGATCGTTCATTATGAATGCGTGAGGGTCTCTCTCGTCTTTGGAATTGAATAAGAAGAACATTTAACTAATAATGCATATATATAGCACATAGACATTTTAATTTCCTTGTTGGCAATATTTCCATCGGATGACTTGACATCACCCTTGACTAGTATTTATTGATTGTCCATAAGTTTCTTTACTCTTTCTTAATGCTCATCCTTGTATTGCTCTATATATAGAGTTAAGTTATTATTCTAAAGTGACTAGTGAATCCAAACATGTTCTTCTTAATTGGAGTGCTTAATTACCATGAGAATCACCGAAGGAGTCATGAAGTTTATAAGTAACCATGAAGTAGCGGGGAGGTATTTGGAAATTCAATTCAAAGGAACCTATCTGCTGAGGCACTTGCCCGCTTCCTGCGCTCATAAATCTCTTTCCAACTGCAAAAGATATTAAATCAGTATTGAAAGCAATAGGAAAGGAGAGAGCAATAAACTTACCTTGTGAAAGTTGAGAAAAATGCATGGCATTCTTCTGAGTCTAAAGGAATAATCCAAACTTGCTAATCATGATTTTAGGAATGGCTGATTAATTTATATTAATCCTCAATATTTTCTTTAATTATATGGACCAATGCTACTACTTATTTAGTGTTGAATTTTAATGTCTATTAGAAATTCATGGATAGGTTTTCTTAATTAATTGGAAATTAAGATAAGTTATTTATTGCAATTAAAAATTCATGCTGGAAACTGAGACAAGTGTAGATAGCTATTGGATTAATCTGGGTTATCAGTCTAGTTATGACTAAATGAGTTGTATCCCATATTTAACATTATATGTAAAATATTGTCTCTTTGATACCTTAGTTCTATCCTTTCCAATTGCCCTAAGCTTGTATTGGGATCAAACGCATACTCTTTATTTTCGTCCAATTTTAGCATCTGATCAAACTTTTCACCCTCTTAAGGAGGTAGAAAAAGAAAAAATATTTTATAAGGTCTCTACTCCACATTAGTGCTGTTGAATTACTATCTCCATACTCTATTTCCGCCTGTCTGCTCATTTATCATAAAGATAGTTTTTTAATAAAAGCATTTCATTATATAATTTATCAGCATCTCTGCCAAAAGCTTCCTCTTCTATTCAATTAGGGCTTCTCTCCTTTAAATTAGTTATAGGCAATTCCTGCAAGTCCTCACGCGATTATAATAAGCATACTCTGGTAACTTTATGAAATAGTTTGAACAACTCTGACAAACAGCCTATAGAGATATTACAAAAACACAATGCTTTTACAGTTCCACATTTCCTGCAGTGATGCTACCTGTTTAGAATCTTTTGGAATTCTCTCTCACAGATGTAGCAAGAATTCACCTCTGGGTCTGCCCATTGGGGTCTCTAAGTTTTCTTGAAGCACTCAATCCAAGTTACAATAAAAAAACCATTACTCTAATCAATATATTTGAGACACTTTATAGGTACTCATTCTTCTTTGGGCACTCAAATTTTAAGCTTTCTAGAGAAGGTTTAATCCAAAATCATTTGTTACTTACTTCTATTTGAACTTTGCAGTCAGATCTTGCAACATTAAGACAAACTGCTGAGTAGTGTCGTCATATTCAACCAAGCCAAACTTCCTGTAAATCAAGGAACTGATGACTAACGGGCTAGATAAATCAACATCAGGTGTTAATCAATCTTACTATTCTATTGTAGTATTGTATATCAGGTTTCTCATTATAGAATCTCAATTTATCCCCTTAGAGCTCCACATATTGTAAGACGTGGGTCCATTTCTCCACTCTAACCTTTGGCAATTTAAGAATTTGAATTTTCTAAAGCACTTGCCCCCATATGTAGATAAATTGAAAATAAGATCATGGATATGTTGTGATGAATTTTCATAGTTGAGGTCTGGGGATAGATCAACCAAATTATCAATTCTTTCATTATTGTTACTGATTGCGCTACTTCCCCCTCCTAATTGACTTATGAGTTGCATCTGATTAAAGCTCACTCGATCAGTTATCTTGCTTATATGAGTTTGAGTATTTCTCAGTGACTGGTTAAAAGCAGCAGCTTGTTGATGAGTTGATTTTCTCTGATACTAATTTATTTGATTGAGCAGTGGATTAGCTTCCACTGAATTAGTCTGCAAAGTAGAATTTGCAAAAGCAGCTGCTCTTAACGCATCTTCTTCATGAAGAGCATTTTCTGAGTTCTGGCTTGTGAATTTGTTTTGGTATTAAGGTCTCTGCGTTTCTTGGTCCTCATAGGTTATTTCTCTTTAGAAAACCTTCAGCTTAAAAAAATAATGTGTAGTGTCTTATTTTAAAGTTTTTATTTAAGCCACTATACAGATTAACATGAGGATAAAATATACTCACCCCTTCGAAGTGGATGTTATCTGTGAGTTCAGAATGTGAGGATGGCCCCCAAAATCTATCGAAAACTTGGCCCATTACAAAAGTAAATTCTATCTTATTAAATTAGACAATTAATTATTTCCAATACTGATATAATTATAAACTTATTGCAATGGAAGCAAGAGCAGAAGCATAGTAAGAGAATCAAGTTTAAGAGACACTCGCAAACAGGCAGAATTTAAAGCAAAATCTCTACTAGGGGAAACTGGTTTCATTAGGAATAGAAGGCAGTGCTAATAAGATAGGAGTGGGCATCGTAGATGAGGATGGTTTCATTTACTCTAACCCAAGATTCAAGAATAATTTTATGATAAATTTTTGTATACTGATTCACGTATGTGACACCTCCTGGAACTGGATTCATGCCTAAGGAAACAGCGGAGCATCATAGAGTGAAGGTGCTTGGATTAATTTAGGATGCTCTCAAGGAGGCAAACATGACTCTTGAAAATGATATCTCAGTAATTTCATACACCAAAGGACCTGGGATGGCTCAGCCACTTTCAGTTGGGTCACTTGTTGCGAGAACCCTAGCTCAGATCTATAATCTACCTATCATCGGAGTTAACCACTGCATCGGGCACATAGAGATGGGAAGAGTTGTCACTAAGTCTTAAAACCCAACCATTCTCTATGTCTCAGGTGGAAATACGCAAGTCATTGCCTACAGTCAAAATCATTATTAAAATTATTATAATTTTTTTAAAAAATCGATATAGAATCTTCGGAGAGACCTTAGATATAGCGGTAGGAAACTGTTTAGATAGATTTGCAAGAATAATAGAGCTGTCTAATGATCCCTCCCCTGGCTATAACATCGAGCAGATGGCCAAAAAAGGAACAACCTACATTGAGTTGCCTTATGTTGTCAAGGGCATGGATGTGAGTTTTTCAGGCATCTTAACTTTCATCGAAGACCTAGTCACAGGCAAGAAAAATAGTCAAACCAAGCAATAAAAGGCACAAAGTGCCAGCAAGGCTTAATCCACTAATCAAGATGGAAACCCTATTGCAGAGTATAGTAAAGAGGATCTTTGCTACAGTTTACAGGAGACTCTCTTTTCTATGCTGGTAGAAACAACCGAGAGGGCAATGGCTCATTGCAATTCTCAAGAGGTGCTGCTAGTCGGAGGAGTTGGTTGTAACGTGAGGCTGCAAGAAATGATGGGAATAATGGCTAAGGAAAGAGGAGGCTCAGTTTGTGCGATGGATGACAGGTACTGTATCGACAACGGAGCTATGATTGCTTATGCAGGTCTCTTGGAATATAGGTTTACCACTAAATATAAAGGAATGGCTTTGAGCGAATGCACCTTCACTCAGAGATACAGGACGGATGAAGTAGACTTGTATAAATAAGGATTCATACACTGCTAAGCAGATAGGATATCCAGTAGAGAAATAAAAAAGGGGTTTGAAAAGAGGGTTGGGTTTTAAATGTTAAGATAAAATAAATTTATCACTATTCTATTAAGCTAAAATGACTATTAGATAACTTCCAAGTGCACTCCTTTTCTCATTTGCTGTTGCTCTCTTTTTAGGATATGCAGCTGCCGCTGAGAAATACATCTTCAAGGAAACCCATACCAAGACCTTCGCTACTCACAAGTAAACTACACACAGTTATTCTATCTTAGCTATTTATGATCGCTAACTTATGTTTGTTTACCACGGTTTCCCATCTCTGTCCTAGGAGGCCAAGGGTGGAGTAGCCGGTGGCTTCACTGTACTCTGCGGGTTGATGCTGTTCGCAGTTTTCACAGTCTTGCGTGAAGAGGTTTTGAAGCACAAAGATTTCAAGCATAAGATCCTCGAGGCCCAAGAAAAGATGAGAAGCCTCGGCATGGATGTGCAGAAGATTGATTCATAAAAAAGTAGTGAAGTAAGTTTACATAGATATCTATATATGCATGTATTTTGTTCTATGATGAGGAGTATGAGATTTTCAAGAAGAACAAGGGCAAGGTTGAGGACGATGATAAGATCATTCAAAAGGCTGCTCAGAAGAAGAAGGGAGCTGACTAGAAATAGGCCCACGCACACACTCCAGTGCACCAAGAAGATGATGGTGAGCACGGCGAGAGAATATGAGCGACCACTTAGCTAGTAGGGTGACAGCTAATTTTTCATAGTAAAGATCATCAGATATGACAAGTATAAGTGTAGGGGATTGATTCTAGGAATCGAAGACATAAGAAATCAAACAAGATCACACAGCTTTGAAAATACTAGCACCTAGTGGACTATTAGTGGATGATAATGATATAAGGATTAGTTAAATTTTATATGGAATCAATCTTAACTCCTCTCTAATAAACTTAAAAGCGAATCACTCTTCCTCTTAATATAGATTTAAGATAAATATATCTTCTTATATTAGATTTAGACTCAGAAAACCATTTCTGATATTTCTCCTATCTTGGTTTGCTTTATATTCTGCTTTAAAATGAAATGAATTAATTTCATTTAAAGCTCACTCAAAACTTAGGTACACCAGGACAAGGATAAGATATATCCCTCTAGCAAAAATATCTTGCGTCATTTGAAGATCATAAAATAGATGAGATTTTTCTTGCATATAAGAGCAAGCAAAACCCTCTCCGACTACAACATCTAGAAGGAGTATACACTTAACCTAGGGAGACAACTATTTTGAACGCAGTCTCTAAAACTGAAATCAGAATGAGGAGATTTTCATGATGATCTTGACATTGAATTGCTAGGAGCTGACTCCCTTATTAATTATAAAACATAAAGCTTTAAACTATCTTTAATTTAATATGGAGCACTTTGCTTAAGAATACAATCTTGATTTGGTTCTGCTTACCTCCGATCAACTAATCATATTCATCCCATAATTTATTCTAAGTACAATCTAATTCTTCTTATCATCATCTATTTGATCTTATGACTCCAGAGCCCTTCCTGCTGGGAGGCTGATTTGCTGCCTATTTTGGGTTTGCCTGGTATAATCTGCTTTGAAAGTGAATTTGCTGCTACTATCCCTTGGCTTCGTCCCTCAAGTATGGCTGAATAGACCCTCTCTTACCCTCAATATTAGAGGAGGATTAATCTGTTTAGATGTTCAAAGCAGGAGTTTGCATCAATTAGGTTTGATTACTCTATCTGGAGTTAGATTCTCTGTAACTCTGTATACTTTTAAGGGAGTTTTAATAATTCAAACCTCCTCTTGAAGAATTCAAGCTGCTCTAGGCTTAACTACCTAAGTAAATAAAGGGATTAGATAAAAAACCAGAAGGAGGGAGCTAGGTGCTCTTCTTTCCAAAAGTCTGGACAAGTGAAGGCTACTGACTTTACAGGGACTAGTTAGCACCAATAGTGAAATTGTTTTAGCCTAGGGTCATAGTTCCATTAGAGCTGGCCAAAGTATTGTACTTTTCAATTTAGCCCTGCAGCATCTAGTTCATTGAGTCATAGGAGGGGTTCAATCCTAGGATAGGCTGTAAGTGAGGGTAGTTACTGGCTTCGGGAGGATGCTGATTTATGCCCACAGTCCAAACATTATTGTTTAAGCTATATCTGCTATTATTCATTTAAAGTAAGTATGGAATTTTAATTATTGCTGCTCATTTGGTCAATGCTTCTAGAGGAACCTCCCTCAGTTGAGCTGTGACTGTTCTCATTTCTAGATGTTTAATTTCTATCAGTGAGATTGAGCAAGCTTTGAAGTTGATAGTTAGTCTCATTAGATCCATTCATACATATTTAAAAATGACAAAAAGTACTTAATCCCATATTAAAGTTAAGAGTGGGCATATCTATAGGACTTGAATCTGAGTTATTCTACAGCATTTGGCCTTCAAAGAGCCCAATTGGCAGATTCTAGTCAAACTGCTCTATGTCATTATTTATGAGCAGGTTTGTATTGTTAATAAGCTGTATTGAACTTTAGTTCATCATCTCATTGAACTTTTACTTGGCACTTTCTGTGGAGCTGTTCAGCTAAAACATAGAGTTCGGATGCTGGAAGGAGGGGATAAAGTTCATGTTCTGGTAAGAGGATTAAGATCCATGCTCAAGGCCCAACTAAAATTACTGAGCGACGGAGCCTCCATTCAACTAAGGATGAGTACTGTGGATATCGGGAACTTAATTAGTCCCCATGATCTTTGGAGAAGATACCTGCTGTTATCTTATTATGTGGGGCAGACCTTCAAAGTGCTTAGCATTTTTAAGAATGATTTTCTAGTTCTGAATTGAGTCGTTGGTTTGATTCTTGCTGTGTGGCTTTGTCATTGATTTCTTGTGCTTATGCTTGGGCAGTTTGAGGCTAAATACAAATGTGTAAATTATATAGAGATACTTCCTGATGACTGATTTTAGTTGATGGACTTATTTGCTCTATCTTAGCTGCTTTGTGTTTTATTCATGGAGCTGGTCTATCTTTTTCTCTGAGTAAGCACCTAAGACAAAATACTGATTACAAAATATTTTGTGAACTAAGGCTTTAGGCTTGCGTTCTAATCCTAGCTGAAAGTGCCTTGAGTTTGAAGTGTGTCTACTGCTGTCTCTGTATTCAAGACATATTGTTGTTGCTTTTGTTGCTTCCCAGAAATATAATTCTACTGGAATAGTTCGAATAAGTGTTGAATCATATTGTTCTCAGTGTTCTAGGTCAAGTCAGTGGCGAGTACTTAAGCTTAATTTTTATTGAAGGAGCCTGTAATGAATCTAGAGTCCCTGCTTAATTTCCTCATGTCAGATGATCCAAGCAACTAGTGAAACTGTCTCAGGTCCTGGGACTAAAACTAAGTCTCGTTCAAGTTATCTGAGAGTTAACTTCTGTTGTCGTAAGTAGAGACTGAGTTCTTTTTTCCTCGCATGTCAATAAGTCATAAATTATAAAAGTGAAAACTCAATAGTACCTGATGTACTTATTCTCTCGATTTCATGTTAGCTTAAAAAATAAATTAAAACTATTTCTATAAGATTTCATAATGAGCTTTTGAGGTTTTAGCTTTGCTGCTTATTCTCAAGTGAATTTTTCTGCTTAACTAAATCCTCTATCATACCACTTTGAACATTAAGAAGCCATTCCAGTCTTTTAATCTAGGAGCTCTATTCATCCAAAGTGTGATGCTGCTAGGATTAGATGCTTTTTTTGTTTTGCTGCTCATCAAATGTGCCACGAGGAGTGTCTGAGCACACTCTTTTAATCAAATCTGAGTTAACCAAAACCATTTCATTGTTCCTCTTCTGTAGTTCAATGATCGTAGTCTGCATTTAATTAAAAATTCAACTCTACTTTAATGATTTCCTTGAAGAACTAGCTATACTTAGATTCCTTCTCAGTTATAATACAATTACACATTCAATCAGTATTTAAAAGAAAATTATCTGCTCTCTGATGTTCCTGAGTATGCCCTCATAGTGTTCTTTCTTGTTGATGCACTCAATTTGGAGTTAATCTCTCTCATTTTCACTCTCTACTAGTTGTTGCTTCAGTACTTAGTTGGAGCTTTTTAAAAACTCGAATTCCTGCTAGCTGAAGATCCCAGTTTGAGAAAGCAGCTGGCTCTTATTCCCAAGTTGAAGTGTGTTGTTAGTATTCATGAGCGGGTTATTGTTGTCGAAGGTGCCCATAATCTAGCCTGAAACGTTCGATTAGTTGAAGGTCTGATTCTAATTGCGAGAAAGGTGATGCTGCTAAGTTACCTCTCCCATCCCGAAGTTCACCCCTTCAATTTTCGGGGAGGGCGATATCATAGTTGTACTCTACAAATAAGCCTCTAGGTCGTTGAAGTTCTAACTCTGGCGCCTCATATCAAATTAGGACTACTTTTCTTTAAAAAAAGACTTAGAAAAATAGAAACATTTCTCTCCTTTGCATCTCTTCAATTACTTTGAGCATGGCTCTCATATCCTCTATAACTTCTGAGATAATTGACTCTTGAGGAATTCTGCTTGGGGAATTAACAGTACTCTCCTTGACACTTCTGATTCCTGGTCTGCTGTTGAGTCGCGAAGAGATTTTCTGTTTGTCTTTTTACTTATCCTACTAAGTGAAAAGCTCTTGGAAGTTATCTTTAATTTTAGAAATTTAGCTCTTAAAACCATCTAACTCTTCTCTTTCTTGCTTTGTGAAGAGCTACTCATTCCTTCGCAATAAACCATAAATTAAAGGAAGAAGATTTTTTATAAAAATACAATGGTTTCTTTATGATACTTTCCTCAAATCGGAATGTGTATTAAAATAAAAACACACTAAGTAAGCTTTAACTAAAAAACTTTTTAGAATTAAGAGACAAGTTCTCCAAAGAAAAATTATAATTTTAATGCATATATTAAACCTGAAAGTTAAAATTAAGGGGAGCTTGAGCTTTTCAGATTATTATTTTTTAATGAATTTTTAATTTAAAATTTTAAAAGTTTAAATTAAAGCATCTTAACATGAGTTTATCAACCTCTGAGCTAGTTTCTTTTTCTCCATTTCAGAATTTTTCAAGCTCTTTTGAGTGATACTTAACTTTAATAGGAGTTCCTCTTCCTTAAGTTTTGAGATTCTTTCTGCAAGCTAGCTTAGACTCTCTTCTTTCTCTTGACAGCTATGCGCTGATTGATTATACTCTTTTATCAACTGTATCTGATCTTAACTATTCATCAATTACAAATATCAACACTACTTTTCATTCTAATCTTTTCATTTTTGGGAATAACAACTGTCTCAAGTTATTGAATCTTGACAGCGATTTGACCCTCAATCTTAGTAAACTTTTTCAAAAACCGCTACAGTTCATACTCACTCTATCTCAACAATTACTTCTAGGCCTAACTTGCGTCTTGCAGATTTGCATAGTAGTCGTACATAGATTGGTCCAAGAGTTCCTAGTTGGAATATTAAGACTGCAACTTTATCTTGCTTTCTAACTCAGAACAAATAAAATATTAATAGTTAGTAAATAGAAAGTTTAGCTTGAAGTTTGGACTGCTTAATTTTCAAGTCATTTATGAGAGAGCCAAGTTGAGAAATCATGTCCTTTGAAATGAGAGATTGAAAATGTGCTGAAGTCTATTCGTTCATAAGTGGTACACTTGATTGAGTGTTTTGCTTTTGGAAGTTCTATTCCAGAGTTAAGAATTGAATCTGTGAGGTAAGAACTTGGAGCTTGCCTTTTTTCTTAAGCACCTCTATTCTCCAGGCAAGCAATTTTCTGATGAAGGTAATCCTCTCTTCTATTACTTGGTGAAGAAAAATAAAAGATTGCCTTCAACGATTACCTTATTGGAAATTAGGTTCTTCATTTGATCGCAACTCAAGCTCACCTTCTAACTGATTTCCATAACCTTCACCATCATGTCTTTAACTTGATAGTCGAATTACTTGGATGCTTCATGCTTATACATACAAGAATAAAAGATGAATGATATACTAGATCTTGGATTTAATCATCTCTATCTTTTAAAGTGCATTCTATCTGTCATTCGCAATTTTAGATTTCAAATCTTGCAAGGAATCCAAAGTGACATTTTCCTTTGCTATAAGCTTTTAAGCAGAGCTCATTTAGAAAGCCTATTGCTTTAGAATTGATGTAGACTTTTTACTCTGATAAGGACTCAATATAATAATGAGAGATTGAAATTCAATATCGAATTCTTTTCCAAGGTAGCAACTGACTAAGACTTTTCAAGCTTCTTTGTCTCGTCGAAAACCCCTGTAGATTTTTCTGTACATTCAATAAAGAATCTCTCTTGTTTTCTTTTTCTTCAAAAATTTGACTACTGCATAATCTTCTTGTATATTGAGGTCATTTTTCTTAGCTTAAGAATCAGGAAGCATCGCTTGAATTACTCCTAATGCAGATTAGACTTTTTTATTGCTCAGGGAACTTGAAGAGAAGTTTATCGCTCTGATTTTTAGGTGAGAGGGTAGAGCCTTGAAGAGCCCTCTCTGTAATTGAATAGGGATGAGGCTCTACTTCACTATTGTACATATTGCTCGAATACTTGCCTAGGAGAACAGAGCGCAGATTAGTTGTAGAGTGAGTTAATCTTTAAAATTTAAGAGCTCCTCTTCAAGGCATGTGACATATTCCATAGCATTAATCAACTCCAAATCCTGCTTTTGAATCTTCTTAGTTTGATTGAAAACCTATTTTCAAGGTTGAAATTTAGAGAAAGGAGCTTCTTTTGCTTCACTTGGGTCTTTGCAATCGCTCTTTGGTCTTTTGATTTCCTATGGCTTCTTATGAGATTAGAGAGTTCTTGAGTCCTAAGTATTAAAAACGATTCTTTCACCATCTAGCATCTCAAGCCAACTCAGACTTTCTGATACTAATCTTCTATACTAGTCATTCTCAGTCATTGGATTTCCCTTCAAGTTGACTGTCTTAAGATTCTTATTTTAGATTAGGGACTTAATATCAGATGTACATTCAATCCTGTTGAAACTTAGATCCAGCTAAGTGAGCTGTGCCAGTCTGCTACATACTTGAAATGGGATTGAAGTTATTGTATTATGCGAGAGATTGAGGTGCTCTAAATTCTTCAAGCTCTCTAGTCTTTCAATCACAGCTATCTGATTGTGAGATAAGTCTAGCACTTTCAACTAAGTCAAAAAGCTTAAGTTCTCTATTTTCTGAATTTAGTGGCCCGTAATCTTTAAGGATATCAAATTAGGCATGTTTACCAGAGGCTGTTCAATTCTATAGAAAGTAAAGGGACTTGTTTTCCCATCCAAGTCAAGTTCTTTGAGGGAGTGAAGAGAGGAAACTTACAGAATCTGTTTTATAATCCCTTCAGTGAGGCCTTTAAGATTCTCTTTGGATTTATTCCTATGAGATTTTTATTTTGTAGTGGTGGGTGCAGCTGCTTCAGATTCTATCTACTCAATTTCTTAGTTTAGAATTTTCACCTAATTTTTCAATGATTTCGATACGTTGGTGGCTGGTTATTATTGTTATGGCTGGTGCTTGTGGAAACTCTTTTGAGATTGAAATGATGCCATGGTGTTAGAGAGATTTTTAAGCTTATTGACTGAATTAGTAGTGGCTTTGAAGAAGAATAAATGGATCTATCTTATAAAGAGCAAAGAATAAGTAAAGTCTGATTAAAATTGGCTATTCCTCGCAGTGTGAGCTCCTCGCTAAAACCCAGGGGCGATGAACATATTTCTATTACCGTCTTAGTTGCTCTCATGAATCTTCCCTCTGAGGTATTACTGATACTCTTTTGTAACCTGGGGCTTTACAGCTAACTGCTGAGTACTCTTGAAGTAAGATTTCTAATGCAAGTCAGGCCTCAAATCTTAGGGCTTGACATCGCCCTCTAAAAGTAAAGCTTCCATCTTCCCCATAGTGTGTCTTAGTGGAGATTTCTTGTGCTTTTCAATCTAAATTTCTTCTTAAGTAGGGCCTCCTTCATTTCCTGGGTCTTTGAATTTACCATTAAACAAGATGATAGCAGACAATAAGTGTCTGTTGCAAATTCTTTTAGGTTTATCTACATGCTTTATTCTCTAGGTGAATAGGTAATTCCCATTATTGGTGCTGGAAGTGAAGTTGAAAGGGTCACCAAATTTGCTTATTCTAGAGCTATTTGGAGTTGAGCTTTTCCCTCCCTCAGAACTCAAAGTATCCATCTTCCTGAGTAAGCTTTATCTGAAATCTGAAAAGCCCTTAGCAGCTCTCGGCGACTTAGTATTCCCATGCCTGTGTCTTCCTTTCCTTCCATGAGAATCCAAGGCACTTTCTTGTCTCACTAGCAGTTAGTTATCATCAAGCTAGAGTTTGAACTAATTCTTAATCAGACTTTCCTTTATCCTATCGAGACTAGTCTTGGGCTTGAATTTAAACTCCTGTACAATCTCTTTATCCTTCTACCTCTCTCTCAACCCTATCAAAATTTTGGTTTTATCTACGAATTTCTCAGCTATTCTGTCCCCGTACAACAATTAATTTTCTGCAACAGTTTCCTATAGGTCCAGAGGTAAATTTGAAAGTTAATTTTCTGAGAAAGCTTACCTTAATTCTTTCTCTTTCAGTTTTAAAGTGCTGGGAGGAAACTCTGAAAGGCCCCAAAATGTTCTTATCTTCTCTGGGACTATCACGAGAGGGCTATGGAAGCAGAGCTGGCCTGAATTCCTTCACAACGAGAGGCCTGTCAAGCATCTATAATCGATTACTTTTATAATAGACTTGTCAAATTACATCTACTATGAATTTCTAGACCTTATGATTGTAGCGGGATGCGAGTTCATCCCTTTTCACCTTCTACTATTCTAAATGTAAATGCAAATTCTTAAATTCATAATGATATGAGTTGGTAATAGCTTTCTATCTTTTGCACTTTCTTTCTTGCCTATTTCCCTTAATCTGGTCATTTCTTCCTTCTTCGAACTTACAATAATTTAAGAACCATACACTTTTTATTGTAAAGGGGTTTAAAATTTTAGTTAATTGAATTATTTAGATAAAATTGAACACATTAATTTTATGCTTAGTCTTTCTTTTGGATTGTATTTAATCAGACGTGTTCTAATCGGGTAGATAAGACACAGGCTTCAGCTATCCAGCACATCCACTCAAAAGAACAACCCAAAAGGAAAGGAGAACTCAACTCCATCAGATACTCTCCACCAAGGCAACCAATCCATTCAACTCAGAGTACTTAAACAAGATCCAATTTCAACAAGGACAGAAATAAACTCCAGAATCTCAAACATAAACAAATGGGGGAAAGGGGGTAATAGCAAGGGAGAAGAGGCAGTTTCAATAACCATGAAGGCCTTTTTACCCCCATGGGATCACAATAGGCAGAAATATTAGCACATAATTCTTTTAAATATTAAAAATTAAAAAATATAATCTAATTAATTTCTCGATAAATTAACTCAGAAACTATTTTAAGATTTTGTTTTGGCAATAGTGACATGGAGTTGGGAAGTCAAAATTTGTTCAAGAAACTTGCACCCCATGATGCACTAAGAAGACAATTAAAATCCAAAAAGATCCTTACCTTTTCATAACACAACAGCAGAGACAGGGTCTTTTAAAAAATTCTATTTTTTTAAAAAAAAGTTATCTCTTGCTTCCCTTCTATAAATCCCAACCAAGGCATCCATGGAGTGACCACAAAGGAAGAAAAAGAGTTTGCAGTTAAGAATTAAGGCTAAATGAAATATGCAAAGGAGGTACTCATGCTTTGCAACGTGAGTAGGCTTAAAGACCCAAGAGCGTTGGCCAAAACTCATTCCTCAGGGAACTTCTTCCCATCGACTATGAGTTTTAGACCATCAACTGATTTCTTAAGAAAAGGAGTGAATAAGTTTAACACTTAGAATTTAAATATCTTTTGTTTTAAAGGAGACGGGAAACTGTCGAGTAACATCGATTATAATAACTTAGAAGTTTATGAGAAGATAAGAGAGGACTATTAATCTTAGAATGGCTATAGATTTTGATTTTAATTTTATCTTGGGAAATTTTTTAAACCCTTGTATCTTTCCCATTTTTATGAAGTAGACGTGAAGTGGAGGGATGACTGAAATATGTTATTTAATTAGAATCTTATGATGAAGAACTTTAATTTAAGTGAGTGAATAATTCGTTTTTAATAAACCAAAAATTATTATAGGAGAATTTGTTATACACAATCTTCAAACTAGTTGAGAAAGTCACATGTATTTATAAAATTGATGTGGATGGGACTTGCCCCATTTCATTGCCCAATTTAAAATGCACTATTGCTCACACTGTTGCTCTGAGCATGATGATATGTCTTCATCATCTGACTGTTAGAGTTTGGAAACCTGCCCTCCATTGCAGAATAGAAATTAATCTATGTCTGAGATGGAGCGAGACCGCCACAGTTGAAGTTACTTATAGACTGCTAGTTTTTATTTTACAGAGAGGTGGAGATGTTTTGGGAGCTTGACTATGCTCGAGTGAGGCTGTTGCAATTTGAGCTAGAAGGCCTTCTTTGCAGTGCAGCTCTCCCACCACTAGATTATTCCATGTCCTTCAGTGCAAGCTTCTCAGCAAGATATAGGTAGAATACGATTACATGATCAGTGATTGGTATTTTTTGAAATACTTTACATTTTCATTCTGAGTTAACAGCTGTTTAATAGATTAATTTAGAATATAATTTCATTTATTAAATAAATAAACATGAACGAGAAAGCAATAGAAAGGAACCAGGAAAATAAGAGCACTTAAAATTCTATGGATAGTCTGATTGCAAACCGAAGTAAGTAAACCTAAATTATTTGACAATAATTATGATGATTACTCTTGAGTTTAGCTCACATTTATGTATATTGATCTTGCTTACATTAACTAATAGAGAGACTTAAAAAGAGAAGATTATGAACACAAGAGACCTCTTTATGCTTTTCACTTACAGAATCAGTCAATGAACCTTTTTCAGAGCACTCTCTTTAGATAAAATAAGCTCTTCAGCCTAAAGATTAAGGTAAGTCTTAAAGAGATGCATTCAATTAACTAAAATATTAGGTTTAGAGTTTGAGGAAAGAGAGAGAGTAACCAAAAATATAGCTAGATGACAAAGAAAATTAGAGGCAAAAATCATCTTTGAAGACTGAGATCAACTGAAATGTGTATATAAATTAAGAGTCGGAACTAATAATTCACTAAGTTAATGTAAATATGAATTTGTATTTCTAAATCACGTAATCGTATTCTACCTATATTAGGAATCTTGAGTTGAGCACTGCTGAGTTTTTAAGTTCCTTAGTTGCTCAAAGACTGCGGTGCCTAGTTTTAAGATTACCTCTAAGTCGAATCTCCCTTGGGAACAGCACTTGAAACTCTAGGTGGGCAGCCTGCTTAAATTTGAGCGTTGATCTATTAGAATACGTTGGAGGCATTTTGCTGGATCTTTTGGTTCTTCTTTTAGAGAGTGGAGCGGCTTCCATTTGAGTTGGGAGGCTTCTGATAATTATCCCCCTGTGAGAGCTTATAGTACGAGTCCTGCTCTTAATTTCCATTAGAATTCTAACTGTCATCTCTTCTACTCATCTGCGTTCTATTAAGAGAGCCATCCTTTTACTGACTGCTCTTAAGTGAGAAGAGTGGAATCTTTTAGAATTCCTGGCTGGTCATTATAGTAATCCCACTCTCATTCACATTAGAAGCTTTGAGTTACTTTGAAGTGGGGGTTGCATTGTCACTTGTGGAACTGTATTGCATGAGGGTTAGCTTTTTTCCAGCTCCAAGCATCTATGTGCTCTGAGTGACATCTATTGAAGAGGCGATGGAGACATCACCGAAGAGGCGGCTTTCAGAAACGATCCTCTTAGATAAGTTATGCTCACAAGTTTCGTTTTATGAACTTTGATTATTGTCGTTGTTAACTCTCTGGTTTGAATTTGAACTTTAACGGGCTCTTTTCAAAAGTTCTGTCACTGACGACTGCGAGGAGGTCAAACAAAATATACTTTTAAATCAAAGTAATTTAGCATACAATTATAAATTGAGAAAATTAATTTATAAAGAGAGTCTAAGTAATTAAGGACTAATCTTTTTAATAAAATCCATCCCATTCTTTTTAGCTTAAAAATATTGCTATTTGTAAATTATAAGGTTTGATAATACTTCCCATCCATAGAGTTGTTTTATTCATTTATGTTTCTCTCTTAAGGTTATTGACCATAGACAGCATTATTCTAAGAAGTGTTCTCCTTCTGATTCTCCTCTAAGATCTTTGTGAACATTTTCTAGTTTTCGGTGGATCTATAAAGGTCGCTAAACTTAAGGCTATTTCCAACAGCTGTCGATAATCTCAACTTTATTTCTTATGCCTTTTTCTCTCTCTGTTTCAAAACCTCTTCTCTCTTGGCCAGTTCCTCCTCCTTCTTCTTCGCCTTTTCAAATCTAGTAAAGAGAAATAAGTGAAGTGAATCGAAAGTTTGAGAAAAAAGATCTTTCTTAAAATAATAAGGCAGATCCTTGTCCATCAGCACATTTTCAGGTTTCAAAGAAAAAGAAGGGTGTTTAAAATATTAACAAATAGAGGAAAAATTATTAATTATAAATCAAACTTGGCCACCCCATTGGTTAATTACGATTCCTGATAGAGTAAACCAATCAGGCTGGAATTAATTAATTTTAGATATAGTTAAATTATTAAACAGCCTACTATATTAGGTTTTAAAATTATTAACCAATCATTATATTGCTCTCACTATTAACCTAATCCCTTATCAATTAAGAATGACATTTCTGATCTTATTTCTCAAACTTTCGATTCACTTCACTTATTTCTCTTTAGTTATCTCTGTGTCCTACACCTTGAGCTTCTAGTACTGCTCCCTCATTTCTCGCTCGTTTATTCTTAGTAAGATCTTAGGGATTTGAATTAGCTCGTCTACTGAGGGTCTCTTCTCAGCATCGGTACTAAGCATCAGTTGGATTATATTCTGCAAGTCCTCTGAATATCTCTAAGGGATCCTTTCTATCTGGCCAGTGATGATTCTCTTAGCGAGTGCCAAGTGATTGGAAGCATCGAAAGGCGGTCTCAAAGCAATTATCTCGTATAAAATGCAACCAGCTGACCAAATATCTGTCTTTTCGTTGTACTAGGCCTCATTTATTTGCTCAGGGGACATATAGTAGGGAGTGCCAACATTTGTGTGAGCGTATTGAGACTCTTGCGAGAGGATTCTCGACAAGCCGAAATCGCCGAGCTTCACATTATTCTAACCATCTAAGAAGACATTCCCTGGCTTAAGATCTCTATGGAGAATTTTGCCTTCTTTTCGGTTATGACATTCTTTGAGGGCAAGGAGGATTTGAACGAATATCTTCCAGACCACATCCTCCGCAATAAAGTCCTTGTCCTACTTGCATTTTTTGATGAGTTGAGACATGTCTCCATTTTAGCAGTACTCCATGATGATGTAAATTCTCTTCGATTCCTTATCTACGATTCTATAAAGTAAAAGTTTAAAATTTGACACTCTCAAAGCTTTAAAAATAAAAGCAAAGTCTTCTTAAGACTCTCACTTACTTATCATAGTATTTCACGATATTAGGATGGTTTAATTAGCTGAGGATGTTGACTTCCTAAACAACTTGAGACTTCTCCCTTTCGTTCATTCTGCGATAGTCGAGCTCCTTCCAAACCAGAATTTAATCATCCGCCTTTCTCCTGATCTTATAGACTGAGCCGTAGCTACCTAGAGAGGGGAAATTAATTTTTAAATTTTAAGTTACCCTTGCCGATCTCCTCTAGTCTTTCGTAATTTTCCATATTAGAGCTTAAGAAAATTTTAAAATTTAACAATCTAATTACTTATTTGAATCACCTCTTCCTCTCCGCTCTATTTTATTCCTCCACTACAATATAAACTATATACATCAATGTAAGTATATGTTCAGGGCTTTGTTGTTGAGGCTTCTTGAGGAATATATTCTCAAATTGCTCAGTTTAGCATATGAAACAAATATAAGCATAATGAAATTATATAATAGGAGATTAGCTATGCTCTTCTTAAATTTGTCCTACAATCACTTCTCCGCTCTCTAAAGTTAAAATTAGCTTATTACGTGGACGAAGTTACCAGTGGCCATGAAGAGCGAGTTGGAAGTGCATTCAATGTGCTTCACATTCATTTTGGAAAGTTAAAAGTTATTAAAATATTGTAATTGGAAAGTTATCTCCCTCCTGCTATCGAAATCTCTATTTCTTTGAGTTGGGAATCCTGCTGAGGAATGGTTTACTCTTGTCTCTAAGAAAAAATTATACATAAAACAAACTATGATATAAGTACTTACCTTTTTCTCCTCTGAGCCGAATGCGAAGTTTGAAAATCTCTGATTTAAGTCCCATTCGAAGATCTTTCCCCTTTCTATAGATAAAGATTTAGTTAGATAGGATTTATAAACTTTGTGGAGAAACTCCTATGAATTCTTTTCCTTACTGTCTAAAACAATCGCTCTATTCCATTTTGAGATGATCTTTTCCGCCTTCACATCTTAAAATAAGATTAAAGTATTTCCATATCATATTTATGCTTTTAGATAATCTTACTTCTAAAACTGGGATTCATAGACGAGAGTACCTCCCTCATCACTTTAAGCTTGACTATCCCAAGTCCATACATATTCAGCATGAGCCCCTATCCCGAAGTCGAGTCTCTTCTTGTGGATATTTGGACTCCTGATACTGAACTCACTCATCATGCTCGCTCTTCCTTCATCGAGTTCCTGCTTCATCAAAAATTCAT
>JAJKFJ010022539.1:0-16370 GCA_027382625.1 Tetmemena sp. SeJ-2015
TGGAAGTGAATCTTGTCAGTGTTCTCCCTCTTGATGCAGCGCTTCAAGAGTCTTGCAATGAAGTCGACAGCTCTGTCCTGGTCCAGGAGTCTGAACATTTCCCGGTACTGTGTGCAGAGGATGAAGTCTGCAGACCTGATAGTGAAGAAGGGCCTTTGACATTGTCTCTGGGTGAACGCTATCTTCCTGCCACGAACTCCTTCGCCGTAGGGATTTATCGTCACATGCTGCTTGTCGTCAAGCTGGATCCTGATATCAGAGCAAGGCGGCATGTAGAATCCTTCCACGTACTTGACTTTGATAGGACGCGACTAGACAAACCAGTCAACAGGTTCCTTCTTGAGTTCCTCGCTCTTTCTAAGAGAGGGCTTGCTGATCATGCTGAATGCTTGCAGCGCATTCATGAAGAAGAAGTCATCTGCCTTGACTTCCCGACAGAGATACTCCTCCTCATAGCCGTGGCGCAAGCAGTAGAGAATATCCTTGAGCATGTCAGTGTCACTGGGCTTGATCGAGCTCTCCGAGCTCCTGGCGTACTCTTGCAGAGAGAGATAGAGGAGAGTGTTGTTGAAGTCAGACTGGTTGATGACAAAGTCGTGGAGCGTACTCTTCCAGGGATAGCACTTCTGGTATGGCGAGTGCGCGATAATCTCCACGAAGCTCAACTTGAGAATACTTTGCTGCGACTTGGATTGAGAGTAGGCAACGCATTCAGAGTACTCTCGCTCACAGAGAATGTTGAAGGTGAAAGTGATGGGAGGCTCGAGTGCATTCATGTTCTCTTTGCTGCAGGCAACTTCCTTGTACTGGTTGGGGTCCATCTCGTTCGTTTACACTGTCGCGGTCTGGTTTCTACTCAGTCTAGTAATTAATTATAAAGGGTAGCTTCGGAATTAATAAGTAGGGCAGAGATAGTAAGCGTAATCTGTGAGAGATACTCGCCCAAAGATTTCCAAGAGTGCTCGCAAATTTCCTTACCTGGCCCAAACTTCAGAGATAGTGCTCCTCTTTCTCCCTCTCTTGCCGGTTCCTCTGCTGCGGTCCTGTTGTCAATGACTCTGATAGTAGATTACAATGCGTAGAGTCATAATCAAACAAGTGCAGGACAACGGCAAGCCGCCATCTGAAAGAGAAGAGCTCCTCCAAGTTTTCCAGGGGTGGTCCTGAAATCCCAAACTTGCCCGAAATTTAGACTCTGGTTTTGAGGACACCCTTACAGGAAACAAAATTTTCTCCTCCGACCTCCCAGTGACCAGACCCTAACTTGTCGCAAACATCATTACCTATGGTCTAGTTATTTAAAACAGCAACAGAGAACTTACCCAGTGGGTGGAAGGTGGTGAACTGAGAATGGTCATTTTGACACTGTCTGAGCCGATTTGACAATGTCCGCGCCGATTTGGCAATGCCCAGAGGTAAAATTCTAGAGTTGCTCATAGATTTACAGAGGCAGTTCATGCTGCATCTTCCTTCTACTGCTGAAATATAGTAGCTAGGTATCATACCATAGTGTGAGAGTAAGAATTTATAGGACCATCAAAGATCTGAGCAAGTGCTGAGCTCAGGAAGAGGAGGAGTCAGTCAAATTTTCAGAGTCGAAGTTCAGTTTAGAGGTACCTTGACTTTTGAAAGTAGATGCTCACTCTCTGCAAGTTGACTGCGACAATGTCAAGCTTGGATCTGGATTATAGCATGCTCACCTTGAATTCCTTAGTCTTGAACTTAAGAAAGAGAGAGTGGCACTTAGAGATAAGTCAGAGTAAAGTAGAGATGCTTGCTCTGAAATCCAAGGCAGTGACAATTGAAAAGAGTAATGCTCAGTTAAACTTTGCCTCTGCCCGTAGTTTATATGCTCTTCACTTAATCAAAGATTATAATCTATTAAATGGAGACTACCTCTAGTAGATAGAGAGCTCACGATACTAGATAGGCAAGCGCTTAGCAGAGTTAGCCAACAGCATACTTCCCTTCGGCAGAATCTTAGAGCTCTCGCTCTTTCAAGTCAGTGCTCAGCAATGAATTTCTCAGCCAGATAAGTTAGCAAGAGTTCAAAGCTAGCAACATCAAGGTGCAAGACAAGAGAGTGATCAAGTGGACTCCAGTCGTGCTAGGCACAAACTTTCCACGCACTATCAAGTAGAAGAAGCTCAACTACTCTACAGAGTACCTGCTCAACTCGGGAGAAGCGCCAGCTATCCTGAATCCACTGCCCGACTGTCCAATACTTAGCTTGCCTCTAGTGGAGATTCAGAGTTATCTTGAGAGCTTGCTCGATCTCAAAAGTCTGAGCGACGATGATTCTCTCTGCATCTACCTAGAATAATACCTGCGCTCTCTAAGACAGAGGCAAGTTGACAATGTCAACTCAGCACAGATGTTAAGAGCAGATCCTCTCCAACTCAAGAAGTGCGAGCAAGTGTGGAGAGAGTTCCAGCAGTTCATGGAGAGAGAAGAGATCAACAGAGAGCTCGCACCTAAGATTCCAGTGAGCTCGATTCAGCCGTAGCCCTTCCCTCTAAATCGGAGGCGAGATGCTAAGTTAGAGTCCAAGAAGAGGAAAGTAGTGCAGCTCTACTCAGAGCAAGGAACTAAACCAAGATTGATTGCCAAGGAACTCAGCTTAAGCAGAGAGGCAGTTTACAGTATAGTCAGACAGTTCAAGGCCAAGGACAAGCGCAAAGAGCTCAAGGCTAAGTCAATCAAGAAGTAGCCACCTCCACCTTTGAGAAGCAATCCCCTCTTGATAAGAGCAATCACACTTGTCATAGAGAAGCTGGGCATCTATCACATGAATGCCAAGAAGATTATTCAAGAGCTGGAGGAGCTCAAGCAGAGAGAAGCAGAGTTTAGAGACTTGCACGTGCCAAGTCCAGCGAGCGTTATCAGAATCTTGAAGTCCAGCTTCTATCTCAAGTTCGGCAAGACTTCTAAAGCCAACCCTAAGTATAGAGATCCAGCGTTCAATGAGAAAAGACTGTGGGTGAGTAGACTGCTAGCGCAGTTCTTTGCAGAGGATGCACTGATCATAAGTATTGACGAGAGCAACTTCAGGTCTGACTACTTGCCTCCGAAGCAGTGGAGCTTCGACCAGTCTGTCATTCAGAGAGTTGAGAGTGGATTCGCGCAAGCAGAGAGAACTAAGACAGAGCAAGTGACATTCTTCTCAACTCAGCCTGAAACTAGAGAGCAAGGCTCGGACAAAGACAAGCGCAGTGATTTCAGAAGAGTGAAGACAACTTTTGGAAGAGAGACACTGTCAAATGCTGTGCAAGGTCCTCTTCAGAGAGTGAGAGCAGAGAGAACTCAGAGAGAGGAGAGTAAAGAGACTCAGAGAGTCAAGGTAAGATAGAGCTCACTCAACTTTTTAGAGAGAGGCCAAGGAACTTGACAGTGACTCAGCTCTTAGAACTCCTCAGCTCAGAACTAAGACAGCTCGCCAGACTTAGCTCTCACCTATCCCTGAAATCACCGAGAGCAACTCGAAACAGTTGAGC
This sequence comes from Tetmemena sp. SeJ-2015, assembly GCA_027382625.1. Classification (NCBI taxonomy): domain Eukaryota; phylum Ciliophora; class Spirotrichea; order Sporadotrichida; family Oxytrichidae; genus Tetmemena; species Tetmemena sp. SeJ-2015. The sequence continues at coordinate 3,495 of JAJKFJ010022539.1, forward strand.
ATGAGTAAGAAGTTCAGTCAGTTGAAGCTAGACTCGAGCAGGAAGGTTTCACAGAGTGTGGCTACAACTCCAACGAGGTCACTCTACTAGTTCACACCGCTGACAGTGAAAATGAAAGCACTGCGCCTGAAATCTACCTCCAGCAAGCTGAGCGTACAGCTAGACCTTGAAGATGAGCAAAGCTCTCGCCACTTAGTTCCTCGTCGACTTCGATTTGTCAGTGACAGTCCAAGACAGCGCAGCTGTAAGTAAAGTTGAGAGTTGACTTGAAAGTAGAGTAGGAGGAGAGTCCAGGTCAAGAGCAAGATGACAAAGTGCAACAGCTCTACAGATCTATCGAGCAGCTCAAGATTGAACTGGCAGAGTTCTTGGGTGAGCAGGGCATGAAGATGCGTGAGCTCTCAATACGTAAGAGTGAGTACAAGTAGCAGTAGTTCTCTCTGAGCTTCATTGCTGCTATCAGCCAAGACAAGATAGTGAGCAGCTAGATCATAGAAGGAGCATTCAATGCGATTCTCTTTGAGAACTTCATCTACAAGACTCTGAAGAGCATTCGCAGTGACGAGAGTCTCTTGCACAAGAAGATCGTTCTACTTATGGACAACGCAGTCATTCATCGCTTCTCAGAGGTACTTGAAACAGCCAAGCGATTCAAAGTTGTAGTGCTCTTCAACGCAGAGTACTCACCCTGGCTCAATCCTATCGAACAGCTCTTCTCATTTGTGAAGCTGCAGCTGCGCTCACGCAAGATAGCTAGAAAGTAAGATTGACTGCGTCCTAACTCTACAGAGAGAATCTAGTCTCAGCTGTGGCCGAGGTGCTCTAGAGAATGACTGCAAGCGATGTCAGCAAGCTGTGGGTGCTCAGTATCAAGAAATGGCTCTAGACAATCAGGTTCGGCTTCGTTTGAACAGTGGCCAGCAAGAAAATCAGAGCGGCAGAGTTTGAAATTAAGTGTCACTAATTTGCATTTGTCATCGTCCGCATTCTAGTAGCAACCTATTCATATATTTATCGCACGGTCGTATATTTTAGCTGCAGCAGTATAATTCTACCAGCCGAGTCGTAATTTTATCCGCCAAGGTCAAATCAGGAGTAGAGCAAGCAGATTCTGTCGATCTGAGTCCAATTATTCTGGCACGGGTCTATATTTATCCTGCATATAGGAGAAGACTTTCACTGTCTGAGCTTTGATTTATTTTTGCAATTTTGACTTCACCCCTGATTCTTACAATACGCATTTTCTCTTATGTCTACAAAAACTGCAAAAGAGACAGTCTTTTTCTTCTTTTTAGCTCTTTCTTTATTCCTTCAATAAAAAATCTGGATCTTTTTGTTCGCCTAATTTTTCCATTAAATATATTTAATCAATTTTAATTTTCCGAACCCATAAAATAAGTGATATTCAATCATTTAAAAAAATCATCAGAATTTTAATTTTTTCACTAAGTAAATAAACTTGTTCATTTTTATTTAACAGAAGATTTCTTTCTCCTTTTCTTATTATATATCTTTGCAATTTAATTGATCTTCAGTTTTTTATCGATATGAGAGATAACTATGAGTCAGAGCACTATGCCGATGTTGATTCGTATTGCTTTTCTAGTTCATATCTGAGTTTCTTAAATTTAGGAAGCTTTTGCCTTTAGATAATTTCTTTCTCTATTCTGCAGAAAACTCCCTAATTTTCAAGTAACTGCAAGTACTTTACTTCTATCTAGAATAGATAGTAGTACCTTTCACTATTGCAATTAAACCTTTACTTTGATAGGTTTTGATAACTCCCTTTTTCCAATTTATTAGATGTGTAGGTTAATTTTTGAGATTTACTTCTATGTATTTTAGCTTTAAGTTTTGAAAACTAGTTTAATCTATGTCAAAACAACTTAACGCTTAACTTTAAAGTTATCATCGTAAAATCTTTCAAGCTGCTTTGCATTTGGAAGCAGATTGGCAGCTGAGAATAGACACATAATCAGTTTCTAATCTATTTATCTAATGTCAAAGGTTCAGTTCACCACACTATACAAAGTCTAGTGCATGAAATAAATAGAGCCAGTTTTCTCAAAAAACTCAGAATCTTCAGTTTACTATCTTAAAAATCTTCTTGCTTAGATTTTGATAAAGCATTCCTCATCTTCTTGATTATTTTGTTATTTATTTATCGAAGCAGTAGGCGATGGATATCTGACTACTTCTTCTGAAAGTGAGTTACTTTGACTATTCTCTGCCTTAAATACACCCATCAGATATGTGAAGAAAAGACTAATCCAGCAACAAGACACCCTACAGCATCCAATAAGAAAATGAAAACTGAACCACCATCAATAATGTTGAAAGCTCTGCACAAAAGACCTAAATATAAACCATTGCAAAAATTAGAAGATCGTTTGGCTTTCCACTCCCTGAAACTTAAAGTGTATACGGTTACACATGTAGCGATAGATACTTGCAGTGACTTGCTAATCGAGAGAATGTAGAATCTGTGATTAAGTAAATAAGTGCGTCTTTTGATCTATCAAAATTTATAGAAATGCGCGATTATTACTTCTTTGGTTGTGAGCAAGGATAAGTGAGCAAACACATCATTAAATTTGCTTTATCAAGGTAATGAGGTATAAACGTCACCCATATTTATGTTAATACTTCGTAGAATAATGAACCTGATAGAAAATGCTTAAAGAAATACCCCAATATCGTTCTGCTTATAAATCATATATGATGCTGATGTGAATATATCCTTAAATGAGCTTGTAAATAACTTTTGAGGAAACTCTAACTGATAGAGTACTTCAAATAACAATGTTCTATCGCTGAACGTGTAATACTTAATTTATAAAATTTATTTAAAATATCAATTCTTTAATTAAAAATGAATTGAAAAATAGTGAGAGTAGTGCTCCTAACGGTCTAAACCCAGCATGACGATAAGACCTGTGATAGACGTAAGCGTTAGATCCGTCCTTCTCGCAAAATAAGAATACTCCTTAGAATGTTGATTGTAAGAATAGACAATAGTGTGATAAATCATGTCATTTCCTAGTAAGATAATTTACCCTTCGCAAGACTTCTAATACAAGTAGAGGATACAAGACCTGCAGTGGCCGCTATCATCCATCGAAATATAACTATCGTAAGCAACCATTGAAAATGTACATACCAGTAGATAGTAGCGTCTATCAAGAAGACCAGCGAGTTCACTGGCTCAAAGAATATGTAGATGAAAGGAACAATCCTTAGCAAGCATTAAAGTCGGTGCCCTAATATTCTCTGGACTCTGATTAGCAAACTTCTTGAACTGGCTGTTGATATTAGAGTAGTACCATTCAGCACTCCCTGCACAAAAAGTTGCAATCCCATTAAACAACCAGGAAGTCATCTTTCGAGATAAAACTTAATTTATACCTCGAAGTTGAAGGTATGTATCTTTTATTTTATGGCTTTTGAGATTCAACAAACTGATCTTTACTATTCCTTGTAAACTTAACACTAAGGGAAATTATCAATAATTGTATATGTTAAGAGAGGCTTACTGGTGAGCTTCATTGTTACCGATCTTTAATCTATGAAAAAGCATTATTTAGTCAACATCTTTCTGATGTTAATTAGCTTCAGTCGTAGAGACTCATCAGCATCAGTGGATTAAAACTAAGCAGATAGGATATCAAATTAATAATTATTGATCATAAGTCCAAGTTGCTGATAGGACAATAATTGTTGGAGCCATTTAGTTAAGCCTTTTGGATGTTAGTGTAGCAAGCTTAGATTTGAATAGACTTGCCGAGCAAATTAAAACAGAAACCCTGTGAAAAGCTATTCACGTCTCCATACTAAATCATCTTGTTGTTTGTCCAAATTTTCCCACGTTTCCTCACAGCAGAGTGCAGACAAATTAAATTTTAATTTATTAGAACCAAAGCAGAAGTAGAGAACTGCCTTTCAAAGGCAGAGTGAAGCAACAGCTTATTTCAAAAATATTTATAGGCATTTGCGAGATTATCGAGTGTACGCAGGGTAGTTAACCCAAGTTAAGTTTTGTATATAACGAAACATTATTCCTAAAATACAACATTAAATTTATCTTAACAATTAAACAAAATCAGTCAATTAGTAGTATTTGGAAATTTAGAATCGGCTGCGAAACCAGAAAAGAAAGCGTTACCAATTTTTTAATAAAGTCTTATTAGTCAGTATGTAGAGTTGCCTGACTCCAATTACTTCACAGGCCTTTAAAAGGCAATTTTTCAAGATGAAAGATTATCTCCACTTAAAAATTAAAAATTAAAGTTTAGATGTCTATTGGCTTCATTATAGTTTTCGAAGCTTTGCACTGTTCTAAATTTAAGAAACTTGAAAATTGGCTAAACTTCTTGTTTTTTAGTTGAAGAGGCCCTCAATAAAAAAATCAAAATATAATCTCAAACTCACTTCTCTAAATTTTGCTAATCTGTTAATATAGTTAGTTTTCATGTATTAAGTGAAGATTTAGCTTCGGCCAATTTTAGCTGAGTGTGATTAAAGCAAAAATGCTAGAGACAGAATGGAGTTTGAAGGAATTATATTTGAATTTTTTTATTGAGGGCTCTTTTCAACTAAAAAACAAGAGTTAAGCCAATTTTCAAGTAACTTAAATTTAAAGAAACAGTGCAAAGCTATTCGAAAACCTATAATTGAGCCAATAGACATTCTAACTTTAATTTTATTTAGTGAGATATCTTTCCATTCTTGAAAAATTTGCTTCTTAAGGCTGTGAAGGTAATTGAGTCAGGCAACTCTAACAACTGACTAATAAGACTTTATTAAAAAATTGGTACGCTTTCTTTTCTGGTTTCGCAGCCGATTCTAAATTTCCAAATACTACTATTGACTGATTTTTGTTTAATTGTTAATAATTAAATGTTGTACTTTAGAAAAATGTTTCGATCTATATAACAAACTTAACTTGGTAACTACCGCCGTACACCGATAATTCTCGCAAAATGCCGTTTAATATCTTTGAATAAGCTGATGCCTTCAACTCTCCTTGTGAGGCAGTTCTCTTACTTTCGCTTTGGGTTTCTAATAAATTAAAATTTAATTGTCTGTCAATCTTGCTGTGAGGAACGTGGAAAATGGACAAACCAACAGATGATTTTAGTATGGGAGACGTTGAATAGCTTTTTCACCAGGGTTTCTGTTTAATTTTGCTCGGCAAGTCTATTTCAAATCTAAGCTTGCTTACCACCTAACATCCAAAAGGCTTAACTAAATGGCTCCACATTATTGTCTATCAGCAAACTGGACTTATGATTCAATAATTTATTAATTGATATCCTATCTGCTTAGTTTTAAAATCCAACTGGATTGCTGAGGAGTCTCTACACTTGAACTAATTAAACATCAGAAGATCGTCTTGACTACCAATAATGCTTTTATAGATAAGATCGGTAACAATAGAAGCTCACAGTAAGGCTCCTTAAATTTATTACAAATTATTGTAAATTTCCCTTTAGTAAGTTTACAAGAATAGTAAAATCAGTTTTGATCTCAAAGCATAATAAAACGATACATCCTTCAACTTCTAGAGTTTTAAAATTTAAGTTTTATTCTCCGAAAGATGACTTCCTGATTTATGGGATTGCAACTTTTTAAGTGACGAGAGGTGTGCGTGAGATGGGTACACTCTAATATCAACAGCCAGTTCAAGGAAGTTGTCGTAATTCAGCTAATGCATTGAGAATATTTTTAAAAATTTTTTTAAAAAATTTTTTTAAGGGTTAAAATTAGGGTTTTTAAAAAGGGGTTTTTTTAAAAAAAAAAAAAAAACCCCCTTTTTTCCCAAAATTTAAATTTAAAAAATTTAAACTTAATTTTTTTGGGGAAAAAAATTTTTTCCCCCCAAAAAAAATTTTTATAAAAAATTTCCCCCCCCAAAAACCCCTTTTTTCCGGAAAACCCAAAATCTTTAAAACCCCTTTTAAAACCCCGGGGGTTTTTAAAAATTTTTTTGGGGGGTTTTTTAAAAATTTTTTTAAAAAAATTTTTGGGGGGGGAAAAAAAAACAAACCAAAAATTTTTAAGGGGGAAAAAACCCCAAAGGGTTTTTTTAAAGGGGGCCCAAAAAAACCCCAAAACCCCCCAAAAAAAAAAAAAGGGGTCCCAAAAAAAATTTTTTTTAAAGGGGAAATTTTAAAAATTTTTTTTTTAAAAAAAAACTTATTTTTTGGGGGGGGGAAAAAAACCCAAAAAAAAAAAAGGGGAAAAAACCCTTTTTTAAAAAAAGGGGGAAAAAAACCCCCCCTTTTTTTTAAAACAAATTTTGGAAAAATTTTTTTTTTTCCCCCCAAAAAAAAAAATTTTTTTCAAAAAAAACCAAAAAACCCAAAAAAAAATTTTTTTTAAAAACCCTTTTGGGGGTTTTTTTAAGGGGGTTTTTGGGGGGGGAAATTTTTTTCCCCCCTTAAAAATTTGGAAACCCCCCCAAAAAAAAAGGGGAAACCCAAAAAAATTTTTTTTTCCTTTTTAAATTTTTTCCCCCCTTAAAATTTTTAAAAAACCCCAAAAAAATTTAAAAAGGGGGGGGGTTTTTTAAAGGGGGGAAAAAGGGGGGGGGGTTTTTTTTTTTAAAAAAAAAAATTTTGGGGGGGTTTTTTTTTTTTCCCCCCCCCCAAAAAAAAAAAATTTTTTGGGGGGGGCCCCCGATTAAAAAAGGCCAAAAAATTTTTTTTGGGGGGGGGGGGGAAAAAAAAAACCCCCAAAAAAAAAATTTAAAATTTTTGTAAAAGGGGAAAAGGGAAAAAAAAAGGAAAAAAAAATTTAAAATTTAAACCTTTTTTTAAACCCCTTAAAAAATTTTTTTTTTTAAAAAAAATTTAAAAACCAAAAAAAAAAAAGGGGAAAAGGGGGTTGGGGTTTAAAATTTTTTTTAAAACCCCCAAAAAAGGGAAAAAAAATTTTTTTTCCCCCCCCCGGTGGAAAAAAAATTTTTTTTAAAAAAAAGGAAAGGGAAAAAAAAAACCCAAATTTTTGGGGCCCCCTTTTTAAAAGGGGGGGGGGCCCGACCACTTTTTAAAAAAAAAGGAAACCTTTTAAAAAACCCTTTTTAAAAAATTTAAATTTCCCCCCGGGGGAAACCCCTTTAAAAAATTTTTCTTTGGGGGGGGAAACTTTAAAAAAAACTTTAAAAAACCCCAAAAACCCCCAAAATTTTTAAAAAAGGGGTTTTAAAAATTTTTTAAAAGGGAAAATTTTAAAAACCCCCCAAAAAAAAAAAAAAAAAAAAAAAAAAAAAAATAAAAAAAAAGGGGTTTTAAAAACCAAAGGGAAAAAAAGGGAAAAATAATGGGGGGTTTTTTAAAACCCCCCCCAAAAAAAAAAGGGTTTTTTTTTTTTGGGGGGTTTTTTTTAAAAAAAAAATTTAAAAAACCCCCCCCAAAAAAATTTTTCAAAAAAATTTTTAAAAAGGGTTTTTTAAATTTTTAAAGGGGAAAAAAACCCAATTTTTAAAAAAAGGAAAAAAAATTTAAATTTAAAATTTTTTAAAAACCCCCTTTTTTTTTTTTTTCAAAAAATTTAAAAATTTTTTTTAAAAAAAATTTTAAAAATTTTAAAAAAAAAAAAAAAAAATTTTGGGGGGAGAAAAAAAAGGGGGGGGAAAAAAAAAAAAAAAGGGGGGAAAAAAATTTTTTAAAAAAAAAGGCCCCCCAAAAACCCCCCCCCAAAAAAAAAAAAAAAAAAAAAACCCTTTTTTAAAAAAAAAAAACTTTTTAAAAAAAAGGGGGTTTTTTTGGGGAAAAAAAAAAAAGGTTTTTTTAATAAAAAATTTTTTTTTGGGGGGGGGTTTTAAAATTTTTTTTAATTAAATTTTTTTAAAAAATTTTCCCCTTTGGCCCCTAAAAAAAGTTTCAATGTCCCAGAAAAGTTTCAATGTCCGCTGCTCATTTCTGCGCCCCTCCGAGTCAGGTCGATTTCGTCAAACCACACCCCTGACCCTCTCCCATATGTTCATTCTATCAGAAAAAATCTCTAGAGCACGAATATACTCGAGTTATAGCGGGGGGAGGTGGATGGATGAAGTTATGGCCCGGACAAGGATTTTATTCTGCAGGAATTGCAAAAGTACCGAAGCTATATATACAGAAAGTCTAGAGAGGGTCTTGAGGACTCTAACTAGAAACTTGGACCAAAAGTTGACTTTTTACCTCCCCCTCACTTCCTGAGCCCCCCGAATGTACCAAAATGCTCAGCAAGCTATAACTAAGCTATTGGTATCATGTAGAACCCATGGACGTCAAGTGGAGGAGTGAGGAGGTGACAACTTGGCCTTCTGGGCTACTTTTAGGGCTTTGGCCAAGCCTGGGACACTGTCAAATGGCAAGCCTGAGGCTCCAAGACTGACCCCAAAATTTTCATGGGCAAGCTTCCAAATCTATCCAGGGCTGCATCATTTCATTCAGTGAGCTCTATAAAGCTTAGCAGCATGCTTTGCTATAGTGGGAGGTATAGTGGAGACAGTGGCAAGCGATCTGAGCCTATAGTAAGGCCTAAAAACTGTTAGACTATAATTAAATTTAAGGAGCTTAATAAAATGGTCAAGCCGCGAAAGTAAGCTGGCCCCTACTTCGAAGGACAGCCCGTCTATAGAACCTGCAGTCTCTGCGCTCATTAGCCACCCTTCTACATCAAGGTAGACTACTACAACCATCTTGCAAGAGTCCACAAGGCTGAAAAGAGCTAGCACTTGGCTGGAAAGAAGAGGCATGTGTGTGAGACTTGCGGCGAGCGGTACAACGACAAGCAGTACCATTCACGCAAGTGCAAGCCTGAGCATAGTGAGGAAGCTGCTGTCAATGATCTTGTACCTATGTCCAAACATTCGAAGAGAATATCTAAGGACGAGTAGCTGTGTGTGGAGACAGTGGCACTGATAAATGTGCAGGCTCAGGCTAAAGTTCAAGCCCACGCTCAGAATGAGAAGTAGTTGGTTAATGTGGGCGAGCTTCACAGTGAGAGTGACAATGACAAGCAAGTGGTGATTGCCTCTGTGAAGACATGCGGTATCAAGCAGCTAGTGCACTTGAGCAACAGTAGCAGTGATAGTGACATCAAGCAGCAGAGCTCAGGCTTACGAGAGGAAAGCAAATCTCAGCAGGCCTCACGCAATACTTAGTGCCAGAGTCAAATCTCAGAGCAAGCTTACATTACCGCCTAGCGCTACTCCAAGCCAGCTTCAATGCTTCTAGTTAATCAATAGCTTGCAAGAGAGAATCAAACACAGACAGAGATACTTGACAGCGTCATGGAGGATATGTAGCTAGAGTTTGCCAATGTCCACAGTGCCAGCGTACTTCCTACTGAGAGAAAGCTGTTTTTCAATGTCACAGGCTAGCTCGAGGTAAAGCAAGCACTCTTCCAGCAGAAGCAGCAGCTGGTTCAAGATCAAGGCGTAGTAGAGGAACTCTAGCAGTGTGGCATGGTCTCTACTCTGGAGATAGTTGAGCACGCTCAGTAGAAGCAGTCGAAGCTAAATGACAAGCGTGTGCAGAAACTACTGAGGGAGATGATCAGAGAGTACGAGTGGCAAGAAAGACAGAGCAAGGACTTGGAAAAGTGTCTAGCTCCTAGTGAGCAAGAGCTCAAGTCTGCTGCATTCGAACCTTCAGTTGACGCTGTCCTCGACTTCCTCAAGCAGCAAGCTAGAGAACTTAAGATAGAGCTGGAGCTGGAAGCACTGAGTCAAGAGCAGGCAGATGAACTCTGTGACAAGAGCAAGCAGCTCATGAAAATCAAGAAGCGCACCAAGGAACTACTGAGCAAGACTACTAAGAGCTTAGCTAAGGTACAGACTCTGCAGCAGCAGACAACCATATTGAGCAACAAGGCAAAGAGAATGGATGCAGCTCTTGAACTCCTGCTAGAGGCTGAACTTAAGCAGCACGGCTTCAACAAGGCGCAGATAGTCTCAAGTGGAGGATTTGGCATTGTCTTCAAAGCTTCCATCTCGGCGGTCAAGCTGTGTGGGCGCTCTCCTGATGTTGCTATCAAGATTCCAACCAGAGAAGGAGTTTCTCAGCTAGAGAAGGAGATAGACACTCTCGGCAAGCTCATGCCACTGAGTGACAAGTACTGCGGCTTCTATATCACTAGAATGATCGAAGTGAAGAGGATGAGCAGCAGGACGCCTATGCTGGTGATGGAGTACTACCCGAAAGATCTAGAGAGTCTCTTCAGCGGCGAGCCACTCAATGAAAGACAGATCAAGTACATATCATTCTTCATCCTTAGAGCTGTGCAGCTAGCGCACTAGATTGACGTGTGCCACTACGACATCAAGCCGCAGAACATTCTCTTGAACAGCAGGTACCTTCCCTTCTTAGGAGACTGGGGATAATCTGGCTACACTACAGTTCTAGGAGGTACGCGCTACTATGAAGCTCCTGAGATCTATGCTCCTCCATCTCTGGGCGCTCGCCTCTATAAGAAGATTGACTGCTGGCAACTGGGCATCACTCTCTACAGACTAGCTAGCTAAGGCAAATTCCCTCTGGACCCTGAGATTCTCTCGCAGAAGATCAAAGCAAATGAGAAGGTGGACTTCAGCAACTGCGAGAGTCTAAGAGAGCAGAAGGGCATCATGAATGTTGTGAGCAGGCTACTTGTCACTGACCCTGCCAAGAGAGCAAGCATCTCGGAAGCTTTGAACAATCCCTACTTCGCTGGAATCTCCAGCACTATCAATAAGTTCATCGACATCAAATCTATGAAGAGCTCACCTCTTACTAAGCAGAAGCAATCCTGCTGAGAGAATCTCTGCTTGAAAGTAGTTTGCTATAAGTGTTAAGTCATATCAGTACTCTAAGTTAACTTCCCTAACTATTCTCTAACATCAGTGTCAATGTCATATGCTTCACTTCAATCTTTACTCTGTCATCTCTCTCTTCTCATCTCTCTGCTCTGATTCCTCTCAGCTCACTCCTATTTCTAGCAGCAGAGATAGATTTGCCATGGTCACAGTCAAATCACAGAGGCAGAGTGCTGATAGTGGGAGGCACAACCCCGCACCCCTGAGGAACTCAGGAGCAAGGAGCTGTGGAGATCAAACTGGGCAACTCGTCTGTCGAGAACGAATAGCAGTCATTAATTGAACTACCAGCTTATACCAAAAGCAAAGCCCAGCTGATCTCAGACGAACGAACCTCTGCTAGCAAGAGGAGACATAGACTTTATAACTCAAACCTTGGAACTAAGAACAAACCTTGGAACTAAGAACTGCTGACTTACTACAACAGCTGGCCTGCTGACTTACCAACAGCAGTTGACAGTTTGCTGTAAGAGCTCTGTCTGGACTCGTAGTGTTAAGCACTGGGCCCTTCTCACTCAAACTAGTATGTGTATGTCTCTTAGAGTAGCGAGCAGTCCTTGACACTGTCCAACTCACTCTAACTCTCTCCTGCTCTTGACTCTGTCCACACTCGGTTTAAAAAAAAAAATTTTTTTGGGAAATTTTAAAAAAAAAATTTTTTAAAAAACCCCCCCCTTTTCCCCAAAAACGGGCCAAAAAAAAAAAACCTTAAAAAAAAATTTTTTTTTTAAAACCTTTTTAAAAAAAACCTTTGGGGGGGTTTTTTTTTTAAAAAAGGCCCCAAAAAGGGGCCCCCCCCCCAAAAAAAAAGGGTTTTTTTTTTTTAAAAAATTTTTTAAAAAAACCCTTTAAATTTTAAAAAATTTTTAAAACCAAAAAAAAAATTTTTTTTAAACCCCCCGGTTAAAAAGGGGGTTTTTTTTCCCTTTTTTTAAAATTTTGGGGAAAAAAAAAAAAATTTTTTTTGGGGGGGTTTTTTTTTTAAATTTAAATTTTTTAAATTTTTTCTTTGCCCCCAAAAAATTTTTTAAATTTTTCCCAAAATTTTTTTTAAAATTTAAATTAAAACCCCTTTTTTTTTTTTTAATTTTTAAATTTTTAAAAAACCCCCCCCCCCTCATTTTTTAAACCTTTTTCCCCCCCTTTTTTCGGGAAAAAAAAAATTTTTAAGGGGCCCCCCCAAAAAAATGGGGAAAAACCCCCCAAAAAAAAAAAAAAGGGGGGGAAAAAAAAAATTTTTTTTGGGGGGAAAAATTTTTCCCCCCCTTTTCCAAAAAAAATTTTTATTTTTAAAAAAAAAAACAAAAAGGGGAAAAAATTTTTTTTTAACCCCTTAACTAAAAAAAAAAATAAAAAAGGAAAAATTTTAAAAAGGGGTTTTTTAAAAACGGGGAAAATTTTTAAAGGGGTTTTTTTAAAAAAACCGGGTTTTCCCAAAAAAAAAAATTTGGGGTTCCCGGGGGGGGGGTTTTTCCCCCCCCCTTTTTTTTTTGAATTTTCCCCAAAAAATTTTTTTTTTAAAAAGGGGGGGCCCCCCCAAAAAAAAATGGGCCCCCCCAAAATTTTCCTTTCCCTTTTTCCTTTTTTTTAAAACCCCCCCCAAAAAAATTTGGAAAAAAAAAAAGGGGGGTTTTTTTTCCCCTTTAATAAAATTTAATTTTTTTTTTTTTTTCAACTAAAATTTTAAATTAATTTTTTTTTTTTTTTTTAAATTTCCCCAATTTGGGGGGAAAAAAAAAAAAAAATTTTTTTAAAAAAAAAAAATTTTTTTTTTAAAAATTTTAAAATTTTTAAAAAATTTAAAAACCCAAAAAAAAAACCCCCCCCGAAACCCCCCCCTTTTTTTGGGAAAAAAAAAATTTTTTTTTTTTTTAAAAAAATTTTTAAAAATTTAAAAAAAAAGTAATTTTTCCTTTTTTAAAAAAATTTTTTAAATTTTTAAAAAAAAAAAAAAATTTTTTTTAAAAAAAAATTTTGGGGTTTTAATTTTGAAAAATTTTTTTTAAAAAAAAAAAAAAAAAATTTTTTTTTTTTTT